>JAODLL010045254.1:0-20196 GCA_026546735.1 Forbesichthys agassizii | reverse complement strand
TTGTATTGCTGTCGAATTCAATTATTTAAACATAATACATATAATATATTAGTTATTGAGCATAGTATATTATTAATGCATTAGCTTAATTCATGATAGTCTACTTGGCCCACTGTAGACTATATGAATATATTTTGCGCCATTCAGGGACGTTTTAGCACAATCTAACTAACAATCTAAGTTATTTTCACCCGTCGATTTGATTTAATTATTTATTTGCCAGCAGTAGCACTAGCTATACCATAACGTTATTTTGTCCCGTCGAATCATACCGCTTCATTTCTATAGCCTAATTTAAAATCTAGCAGAAAGGTAGGACAGTCTGCCAAGGTAGGACAGATGTACAGACTATAACTGTCCTTTTGCGCTACGGTAGGACAATCTGCCAAGGTAGGACAGATGGTCAGAACACCGGTTCCCATCTGAGAGATGTTTTTAGAACCATTTCTTTTCTTTTTACCTTAAATTTTTGTTTTTAATTAATAGTAAACAGAATCATAGGCTATAATTTATCGGGAATGGGTGCGAGCTGTTGGAAGGTTTTGGAATAACTATCAAGCTTCCATTCACGGCAGGCTATAGTTGTGAGTTCTGTTCCTTGTTTACACCCACAGGTAGTTGATAGCACGTACCTGCACTTTGACGCAAATAACCTGCTCACCATTGGCTTTACAACCATGTTAAAATCTGATGTTTTTTACACAAAAAACTATGTAAAAGAATGGTAGGCTATTCTGGAAATTATATTAGGCTATTGTGATACACGTGCACTTATCAATTATAGGGCATAATGTTGTTTAATTTGGATATTTTACAGTGAATAACTACAAAAGGAATGGTGACATATTTCTATACAGTGTTTATATTATAACATGCTAATGAAATAAGATAGGGTTAGATTACAGTCACTAAGAAGAGGCCATCATTCTCACCAAAAGGACATATGCAGGTAAATCCTGTTGGAGAGTTGGTGCAGCTGCCCAAGATACAGGGGGAAGATTTACAGTGGTCTATAGACTTCTCACAGAGTTCCCCTGTAAACAATAACTAAGTAAGAAAGTATGAAAAGTGTATTTGTATAGCACCCGTCACAGGCAGCAGTCACAAAGTGCTTTACAGTATAATGCATACATATAACATTTTAACAAGAATTATACTGTGTGTTTGTGCAGAACACCATTTTTTCATACACACAGTAGTTTTTACCTTCATATCCAGGTCCACAATGACAGTAAAACCCGCTTTGTTTGAAAACACAGGTTCCTCCATTTTTGCACCTCAGATCGAGGCATTCATCGACATCTGTAGCACATAAAGGGTCGGCAAATCCGCTCCGGCATTGACAATAGAATCCTCCTGGATTATTTACACAGGTTGCATCGTTTTCACAAGGATTTGCCTCACATTCATCAATATCCTCTTCACACCATATTCCAGTGAAGCCAGTTAAACAGCTGCAGTTAAATAGTTCCATCTGTGGCAACACAAAGATGACTGCCAAGCTCTCTAGCACACCGACGTCCTGACTGATATGAATATTTCTGTTGCACGTGGCGCCATTTTTACAAGGATTGGTTTGACATGGGTCATTTGTGATATGAGATATTGTCACATTGCTCTGTGTCTCAAGCAATTTTTTATGGCCTGTAGAGATCCCACTGGCGACCTCTGTATTAAGATATTCACCATTGTAATTCTTAACAGCGGCCAACAGAAGGATTTCTGTGCCAATTATCTTGATTCCAAACACATGGGTTTTGGAGGCTTGTAGATTAAAAACACTGTCGAAAGCTTTGACAAACCTCAAATACTTGAAAGACAAGAACTCTTCAACTGAAGACGATGAGATGTAAAAGAGTATACAGTTGTCCATTGAAGCATTGGTGAAGCCTTTATAGTTTACATAGACACTGTTATTTACAGGGAAGTGAAACTGGTCTGTTGCCTCAATGGTGACGTTAAATGTAGCCTCCCCTTGAAAAGCAGATGACCATAGCTCACATGTACCAGGAGGGATCGTGAACATACTGATGGGGCCATTTTTTATGCTGCAATTAAAGGTGTCAGAATCATCTTGATCCTCAGGATGGACTTTACCAATCATGCCTCCCTGGAAAGAACTTCCATAATACTTCACCTCAATATATATGTTCCTCTGTAGTGGAGGGTTATCGTTATCATCCAAAACAGTGATCTGAAGCATTGCTGTGGACGACAGCGGGGTAGTCCCAGCATCCCTAACAGCCAATAGCACATGATATAAATTAGTTACTTCCCGATCCAGAGGTCGAGTGGTAAATAAAAGTCCATCAGGTGTCAGTGAAAAGATACTCTCACTCTTCACAAACCAATAAATGAAAGGCCCTTGGTTTGGTGGAATATCTGAATCAGATGCATTTAACCTGGCCACTATGGTCCCATGAGGCTGATTTTCCTTCACCTGAACCTCCGTTGACGTCAATCTGGGGGCATTGTCATTAATGTCACCTACAGTCACAACAACATATGTGGTCCCAGTGGCAGGTGGTGCACCATTATCTGTGGCTGTAACAGTGAGATTGTAAAGAGGCCACTGTTCCCTGTCCAGCAGTGAGTTCACTGAAATAACACCATGGTATGGATGAATAGAAAACGAGGAGTTAAGGTTTCCTCTCTCAATATTGAAGGAGAAGTGATTCCACTCTAAAATGGAGTCGTGATCAAGAGCACTCACTGTGATCACAGATGTCCCGACCATAGAGTCTTCCCCAATGTTTGTGAGATAGAGACTGGTGGAGAACTCAGGTGCATCATTTGTTTCTATAATGTTAATCTGGACCAAAGCCTCATCTACATCCATGCCAATGATAACACCTCTGTTCTTTGCAAGAACCTTCAGGATCTCAAGGCTGTTGCCTCGTTTCCTTAAACCAACAGTTGTGTATATTTCGCCAGAGTTTTCATCAATTTGAAAGGCTGTATTTCTGCTTTGGGCAAAAGGCAGGTAAAACACCTGTCCCTCTGAGCCTTGGTCAAAATCTGTAGCCAATACTTTTCCAATCCTGGTTCCAACAGGCACATTGGTGAATACTGATAAGTTTATTTCTTTGGGCTTGAATATTGGGATAAACTCATTGACATCAGTGATTTCTATAACAATGTGTGCCACGCTAAATAGATCGCCTGGATTTGAAACTTTGACTGTCACATCAAGAATCTGCTCCCGCTCGTAATCAAAGACATCCATGGTGGTGAGTGTGCCATTTCTTGAGTCAATTGCAAACTTATCAACACGACCTGAAGTGAGAGAGTAAGTTACTTGTGCATTTGTTCCAGAGTCTGCGTCAATGGCCTTTAAGTGTATAACAGTTGTTCCAACTGCAGAGTTCTCAGGTACTGACAAAATGTACTCTGAGGCTGATACAATAGGAGCATTGTCATTCACATCCATTACATTGACAGTAACATTTATTATCCCTGTTTTTGAAGACCAGCCCCCATCCATTGCTTTAATTTGAAGATGATATATTACTTTTTCCTCAAAGTCAAGGACTCCAGTGAGTGTTAGCAAGCCATATTCTTTCCATATAGAGAATGGTAAATACTGATTTCCTGGCATTATAAAATATGTAAGGACACCATTGGGACCATAGTCTCTGTCTACCGCCAGGACTTTTCCAATTACCGAACCTGCTGGAAGGTCCTCTGGAACAGAGAATGTGACCTCCGATTTTGAAAAGCTTGGCGCATATTGATTCCTCTCAGATATTATAAATGATATTTCAGTTTGTGACGATAAACGAGGAAAGCCATGATCTTTGGCCAAAACTAATAATTTAAAAGTTTCATTGATATGACTCTTTAAACTTTGGTTTAACACTACTTTTCCATTGTCATCCTCGATCCAAAAGAAATCCGATCCACTCCCTCCATTTAAAACATATTCAACATCAGTAATGTTGCTATTTAAATCATTATCAAATGCTGAAAAGTGGACCACTATAGTTCCTACATCAATATCAAAGGGGACGGCCATTATAGGCGGTAAAGGCAAAAATGTTGGTGGATAGTGATTATATGGTACAATTTGTATTGACACAGTAGTGTTACTATAAAGGGAAATACTGCCACAATCAAATGCAAACATTGTAAAAGTGAAGATTTTTAGGGATGAGTTATTTAAATATATCGGCTGATTGGTATAGATTTTACCAGAGGACGCATTCACCCAAAAAACATAATTTGGGGGATCAATAGCATACATAATTTGGCCGTTAAGTCCAATATCGCTATCGATAGCAAGTACTTGTGTAACAAATGTGCCTTGAGTGTTGGTTTCTGGTAAAATTACAGTGTACAAAGAATAAAAGAATATTGGACTATTATCATTAGCGTCTGTGATGACAATTGTAACGTCTGTGCTAACTATCCATGCTGAATTATTTGCATTGACTTTCACTACATAATGGTCTTGTGTCTCTCTGTCAAGGTGTCCCAAAACAGTTATGTAACCATTTGTGAAATCAATGCTGAATGGGGTAATACTGTTTTGATTAACTATTGAGTATGCAGTCACAGCATTCTCATTAATATCATCATCAGTGGAGATTACTTGTATAACAGTATGTCCAATAGGGGCATCCTCTGGTATCTCTGAGACAAAAATCTGTGAAAAAATAGGCGCATGGTCATTTCTGTCCAAAACAACCACTATCACATTAGAACTGTCACTGTGAAGAGGGTTATCCTGGTCTGTAGCTGTAATTGTCAAAATATATTCAGAGATGTGTTCTCTATCTAAACTCAAGGTAGTGCTCAATTCACCATTATCAGAGTCAATTATGAAAATTGCATCAATGTTCCCCTCTACAATATTGTATTGTAATGAGCCATAACTTCCAGAATCAGCATCAATGGCGAGAACATCACAAACCCACATTGGCGGGGAATTTTCAAACACCTCACATCTGTACTCGCTTTGAGTGAACTGTGGCAAGTTATCATTTACATCCATTAAACTAATAGTAATTTCCACAAATGATGAGAACGGTGGTGAGCCAGTGTCCCTTGCTTCCATCAACAATGTAAAATCCTTGTGGTTTTCATAATCCAGGGAATTCCCAACTGTTATATTGCCACTTGATGGGTCAACGTGAAATGTTTTGTCATAGTCTCCAGAGGCTATATAGAAAAAAACTGTTTCAGTTCTGGGACTTGTAGCAGAGATAACAGCCACCACTGTTCCTACTGGATCATCTTCAGAGAGTATATTTCTCAGAATGTCAACGTGCATCTCTGGAAAATCTGAGGCATTGTGTAATCTGATAGTAATAGTAGTGATATCATATTTAGGACTTTCTCCATTGTCTTCAACATGTACATTTATTGTAATGTCTTCTGTTGTTCTGAAGTTACTTGAAGTGAACACAGTGCCGCTTTGTGGATTAATTAAAAACAGGTCTGCATTTTGTCCTAGTAATGAAAACAGAAGTTCTGCATTCATCTCACTGTCACCATCTGTCGCACTCACAGGGAAAACAACTGAGCCTGCAAAACACACAGCAAAACATGAATCATGAGTCCACAGCAACATACCCAGAATGTACCATATTTTCATAATACAATCATTATTTTTAAGACAGACTTCATTAACCAGATGCTTCTTCTCATATATAATGGTGCGCTGCACAATCTCTCACAATTGGTTTTGTATTGAGAAACTTAGTTTGATGAAAACAAACAATTGGTATAGCTACAGTAATTTCCCTCATGGATAGGATTTACTATGGAATATAGCAATAAAAGCCAAACAATCATTGAACGGTTCTATATATGACCATTAAACATGAATATAGCAAACAACTATTTTCTTTTTTCCTAAACAGAGAATGACATCACATCACACTCTGTGTGTTGTAAACCGAGTTCCTCTGTTCTTTGTTTTATAGCCGCAGCATTTGTTTTGGTTTGTGATGCTGGTGCTTAGAACCACATCTAGTGGTAGACAAGATAATATATGTTAATATATGTTATATGAGCGCCCTCACCTGGAACAACCTCTGATGACACATAAGCCACATAAGGGCTATTCAGAAACTGTGGCCGGTGGTCATTGACATCACCAACAATCACAGTTACCAGCACTGAACTTGACAGAGGATTGGTGGGACTATTATCTCTGCCAATTACAGTTAGTTTGTAGATGCCTACTGTCTCTCTGTCCAGAATATCAGTCGTAAATAACTCTCCAGATGTTTCTTCAATGGAGAAAGGTGCATCAGTATTTTCTATGAAATATCTGTAAGTAAAAGGTTACAAAATGCTTATTACTGTACATCTTGTTTGAAAGAAAACAGAAATGTTTGAGTGATATACAGTAGCATTTATATTACATGTATACAACTTATTTTCCATTGTAAAGTGTACATTACCTTATTTCTCCGTTGTTACTCTCATCAATGTCTAATGCTGTGATCATTGCAAACACAGTACCTACAGGGCTATCCTCAGATATGATGGTGTTGTACACATCCTGAGTAAATTCTGGTTTATTGTCATTCACATCATTCACAAAGACAAGTAAAGTTAGAGTCCCTGTCAAAGGTGGAAATCCTTTATATGAGAAAAACACAATAAACATTAGGCCTTTTTATGAAAACATATTCATAGCACTTAAACAAAAGTGTGTATTGCTTATTGAATAAAGCATCATTACCTGAATCAACAGCGATAATATATAAACTATAATGTGGTATTTTCTCCCTGTCCAGGTTTTTAAAAATTTGAAATGTGCCATTTGTACAGATATTGAAACCACTCTCTTCATTTCCTTTCTGTATGAAATAGGAAAGATGGCTGTTGGCACCAAGATCATCATCTGAAGCTAAAACCTAATTGGAGAGGACAACAATAATTTGGCATTATTTACAAAACATTTTCATGTAATTTAAATCACATTTAAGGGATACTGAACTTGTAAACAAGCCCCTAACTGTATACAGTACATTAGCTTCCTTACATGTATATCTTACCTCTTAATTATTTAGTTCAAGGTATACAGTAGTAAGTGATTGTAAGCTAATACTGTTTTGGTCAAAAGTACTGAGATTCAATACATATAACATTGAAAAAGCTAATTTGATCTCAAACGTCAGCATGTGGACTTTTGAGGTAGGAAGGCTACAGTATACAGTCAAGGTTTCCAATAAAGTTTACTTTAAATGTATACTGTATCTAGCTTGTAGGACCTGTTGTGTGAGGTCAACTTCATTTTCCAACACATGAATGGTCAGTGTTGCTGGAGAAAACTGTGGCGTGAAGTCATTGACATCCAACACAATGATGTTGACAACAGCAGTGGACCATCTGGGTTTGATACCAAGGTCCATAGCTGTTATAATTAATGTATAATTGGAATCTCTCTCACGGTCCAGTGTATCCATGACTACAACCAGACCTCGGGCCACGTCGACCACAAATGGACTTGTTTGGGACAACGTGTACAGCACTTGTCCATTAGGCCCAATGTCCAGATCACTGGCCTGAGCCTGGAAGATGTTGGTTCCTCTAGGTGTGTCCTCTCTGACAGCAACGCTGTAGGTGCTTTGTGGGAACTGGGGGTCATGGTCATTTACATCCTTAATTTGCACTGTAAGATTCATAGAGTTTGACCTCTGGGGTGATCCTCTATCAAAGGCTGTTATGGTTATTGTGAGCCTGTCAACCTGCTCCCTGTCCAGTGCCTCCTGTAGATATAGCTGTCCACTTGTGTTATCCATTGAGAACCAATAATCAGAGTTCTCTGCTAAATAATACAAAACGTCCCCATTGGATCCAAAGTCTGGATCTTTAGCATGCACGGCCATTACAACTGAACCAATTGTAGTGTCTTCCGGTATCACAAGACTTTTCTCTGAAGTAAAGGATGGAGAGTTGTCATTGGTGTCATCAACGACAACGATTACATGCGCCGTGCTGGTGAACTGTAAAGACAAGGGCTGAGCGCGGTCATTGGCTGTCAGTGTCAAATTATAGGACGTTTCCCTTTCTCTGTCTAATTCGCTGTTCAGACACAATATGCCAGCTGGGTTCACCACAAATACATCTGCTCCATCTCCACTGTTCACTCTAATGTCCACAGCACCATTTCTACCTAAAATATAAGAAGAAAATAATTACTTAATTTATTCTGAATCACACATAATAATGCGAAGTAAAGATATAGCAGCAAACATTAATTTATGTGTTGAAATGTCGTCTTATATAAAATATAACAGTAGAACACTTTGTGTGTACATTGTTTACTTACCATCATCTTTATCTGAAACATTAAGGGCAAGGAAACAAGTACCAACGTGTGTGTCTTCCGGCAGCAAAGAAGAATAGGCGGCCTGTCTGAAAACAGGTGGGTTGTCATTTACATCCAACACATTGAAGTAGACCCTGACACCGGATACCTGCACATCGCCCTGTTGCACCGCCACTGTGAGAATGTAGTGCCTTTGTGTTTCAAAATCCAGGCTGCGGGATAATAAGAAGTCCCCAGAGTGCGGGTTCAGGAGGAAAAGGTTTTCTGCATTGTCCTCCTGCACGGAGTATCCGATAGCCGTGGGACCCTCGTATGCCCCCGTCACCTTTCCCACCACAGTTCCTGTCAGCCCAGGGTGTAAAGCCTGTTAGTAGGTGGTCTAACACAGTGTTTCCCAACCCTGCTCCTGGTTCTCCCTACTCCAGCTAACCTGACTCAAGTGAACGGGTTGTTATCAATATCAGCAGAAACCTGATAACAACCAATGCATTTGAATCAGGTATACGTACGTATACATGAAGATATCTACAACATGCAAGACCAGGGTTTGGAAACAATGGTCTAACACAGAAGTCTAAGGATATAAGGCCCCACACTATATTATGCTAATGCCTTGACTAGTGATCCTTGAATAGGATATGATAATGAAGATAATAATAATAATTACATCAATACAAATCAATCAATAATAAATAATAGTATACAAATCCTAGATTAAATACTAAAACATTTTATTTTAATCAATAGTCTACTGTAGTTTAACTAGCACAATACAATTAAATGTAAATTATAAGAGAGACATTTTAGACAAAATTTAGTAATTGACATGGATGTGATTCATCAATTCCAAAAATGTGTTTCCATCTGCATATACTGTATTTTACTGGATATTATTTTATGTAATAAGAAAAGTATTAGTATATTAGTGTACTAACCTGGCACAGTGTCTTCTTTCACTTGAAATGAATAGACAGATTTGGAGAGAGACATCTGTGATCTGTAATGGGTGTGCATTGTAACTGTGCCATAATGCGGTACACTATCCATAGCATCCCATGATGAATTAAGCCCAGGGGGATCTACATGCTGTCTTCTACTGCTTGCATTTACTTTATTTGCAGATGTGCATTCACCAGTGAATATTGTATCAAGCACCTGTAGAATCATGCAGAAGCCAGAAACATGTGTAATTGTGTCCAAAATACTTACTCTTACCGCAGGAGTGTTTGAATGTATTAGTAAGTGAAACATATACATCTACCTGAAATACCCTTTGAGGATTTAGTGTTATCTAAACTTTATTTTTTGTGGAACTGCAACTTATACAGTACACTTACGGGTTAAAATAATATTGAAATACCTGCTATACATTTGCATACATACTGTAGATATTTCTATACTCTAGAATTATAGTGTAACAGTATAACATATACTTGATTGTCAGTGACATATAATATTTATTTATTTCAGGGCTGCTATTTTCTTAATGTAAATGAACAATGTCACATATATACTACTTGTATTAATTGCAGCACTTACCACAATATGAACCAGTACACTTAAATAGCTTCTCCATTCTCCATTGTCCATTGTGATTATATGTTAAATAAACCCTCTATTCGAGTTCAATCACCAGTAAACATAAAACTGAAGTCTGAAAACTGCAATGCATTACATCCACAATAGACCAGCAAAAGGGAATATAGCTGTATCCATGGTGATTAGCTAATCTTCTCAGTCTGTAATCCTGAGTGTCACGCCCCTTGGACATCATCCTGCTATAAAAATGGTCAACTCCCCTTTGCCACCATCCTGTCTTAAAAATCTCCAGCAAACAAACTAGAAAATAGTGTGCTATATTACTTACACAGGACATGGAATCAGGCAGAGCTCTTTATAATATGATTACTCAAATGTTCTTTGATTCCCAATGCCTAGAAAAATACATTGACTAAAATAGTATTTTGCTCTGGCATGGTAACCCTGAGTTAAACTGCTGTCAGATGGGGATTCATTCATAGATGTTAACAAAAAGAAAGGATGAAGAAACTTTCAAAGGGTGCAGGAGTCGAACTGGAAACATTAGATTGTTTGCTCTGAAAGATTATAACATGTAGATATATTTACCATTGATGTTTATTGTATTTTTATCAAGGTAAATATGCATATAGCCTAAATCTACAAAAACAAATATCATATATATTCAAATATAATTCTGGATTACTTAGAATCGTATTATAAATTAACTGAAAGATGCAATGAAATTTGGTAGATGTTTAGACGACCATAATAAAAATGCATTTATTTATCTGAAACTATATATTTCAAATGCCAAGTGACATATTAGTTTACCTATGAGGTTAAGCTGCTTTAAAGATGGACTGAAAGAAGCCCACAGTGGATTCAGTTGTATTTGCAAATGTCTCACACAGTGAGACATTTTGTTGTATGCTAAAGAACAAAGCTGCTGGGAAAGTCGGATAAATGGGATATGTGAACCTCCTTTGAGTGACTATTAGGCCACTCTGTCTGTGAGAATATCTCCAATTACAGACAGTGAACTATATCCTATAAAAATTTAAAAAAAGCTATTATGCATTCTATGCATGGTACAATAAGTGAACACATACAGAACCAGACAATATTTTGGATATAGATCAAATCTACACAGGCCTACTCAAAGTATTAGCTGTTTTGCAGATGGCGCCATCTTCTGGATTGTGATTGCTACAACTGCAGTCATTTGATTAATTGTTGAACTTAAATTTGTCTATTAGTATTACATAATTTGCTACTATAAATACATTGTCTTTGGAGAATTGGGCATAATTAGTGTGTGATCAGTTTTGTTCTTTATGGCAATAATGAACATAAGATCTGTGCTTGACTTGGTGCACTTAACAGTGGTCAATAATCTTGTCCTATACTGCCTGCTAGTTCACAATATTAAGCACAAAATTATCCTGTAAATATAAGATAATGTCTCAATAACGTTACAATAATATTTATTTATTATAAACTAAATCAAAGTTTAGAAAATGTTTTAAATATAAATATATATATATATATAACACACGTGGTCTTAACTTGAAGGGAGGGGGAAAGAAATTTCCAAACTTAAAAAAAAAAAGACCTTTATTTAAGACATTCTTGAAAGTCAACAACCGCATCAGATATTAGAGTGGTATTCAAAGAACAATAAAATACAACACGTGAAAAAATATTTTTCAAAATAAAAAAAAATACACTACCAACTCAGAAATTGTATTTGTGAGTTGTACTTGTACATCTAGATACTATGTCCATAGCGTTTTATATTCCTCATAAAGTGTTCCGGAACATGGCAGGAATAAAGAATAAACAACTCCAGTACCACTAGAAAATTAGGAAATGTTAACTTTACATTAAAGGAGGATAACACTGTACATCTTAAAAACATTAAATATACACGTTCTTTTTCAGTTTGACGTTTGTTTCAAGATGATTAATTGAGTATATTAGTGTTACATGGCATGAACAAAACCTTTAGGATTAATCCTAATACATTCTAGTCATCCTCATCATCTTCCTCATCATCATCTTCTGCCTCGTCCTCCTCGTCATCTCCACCGGCAGCAGCAGCAGCAGCTGGTACTGTATCCAGTTTACCCTTGGTACGGTAGGCAATGATATCCTGCAAGTGAAAATGGCAAGGTGGGTCAAATGCTTGTTCTCTAGGAATGCATAAACATCAGGTGTTTTTCTGAAAACCAGGAAAAACCCTTTCTTAAAATGTCTAGCCACCTTATCGTATTTCTCCTTCAACTTAGACGCCTTCTTCTCATAGGGCTGCTTGTCCTCTGCAGAGGAGTTGTTCCACATCTCTCCCAGCTTCTTTGCTGTGTCTCCAATGGAAAGACCTGGAGTGTCACTTTTCACCTTTGGACGGAAGTCTGCGCAGAATATGAAAAACGCAGACCTACAGGAAAGAAATGGCATTTCCATGTTAAATAAAGTTTCTAGAATGACATAACTTGTCCGAATATTACTTGCTGACTAAATGTGAACTATAGTACATACGGTGGTCTTTTTGGTGCATTGGGGTCCTTGAATCGCTTCTTCTTTTGGCCTTTTGGGGGAGTGTAATTATTCATTTCTCTCTCATAGCGGACCTTGTCTAGTTTTGCCATGTCCTCAAACTTCCCTTTCTCTTTTGGTGACATTGTCTATGTGGAGAAAACAGCAAATTTCAGAACCCTATATTCAACAAATAAAAATACATTACAATATTATAATGAAAATACTGTTGAATCTACCTTCCATCTCTCAGAGCATTTCTTGGAAAATTCTGCGAAGTTGACACTTGCTTCAGGGTGTTTCTTCTTATGCTCCTCCCGACACGTTTGCACAAAGTAGGCATATGAGGACATTTTGCCCCTTGGCTTTTTTGGATCTTTCACCATCTTGGAATTCTAAATATAAACATAATAAAAGTTTTTTTTTTTATAAAGAGATTGTGACATATCAGCAATAATATAAATACCCCACGGCTAAATAGTCTGCGATTGAATAGTCAGTTCCCTATATGCTTTAGATGTGGGGGCAGTATGGGAAGACCGACCGTTTGTACCGTAGTCACCAAGGTACAAGCGGTTATTAAAATACTGCACTGACTCGTAATAGGCAGTGATAGTTAAGCATTTTAATTCGTTTTCGCATTAATAAAGTGTACATCTAGGGGCTATAATGAAAATATATATTCGATCATAATTCTACTGCGCAGCAGCTTGACAGCATTGTGCATTAACATTACCTACCAACCGGCATTGCTTGCGTTAGCCATAATGGCTGCCTGCTTGCTTTGTGTACTCGATATGTTTTCTTTTTAAGTGACAACCAACTAGTTAGTTCTAGTCTAGCGTTACTAAGATCATTACACAAAATGTCTTACAACGCCATGGTGATTTAGTTAATATGGTTGTATTTCCTAAAGTTATTAAAGTGCATGTGTTATCATCAATGTGTATAAAATACATGTGGCGCCACAATAAAGAATGATGCTGGTGCTTAGCTAAGCTTTGTATTGACGCTCGTTTTGTCGCTAGCGTTGGGCTCAGCAAACAGGCTAGCCAGTTAGCAGCTAGCTAGCAGTGAATTTGCATATTAGCGGACGTTACGCTATCCGACTCTTGAACCACGGTAGTACGGTACATCGTAGTAGTAGGATATATGGGGGAGTTATCACACGACATGCGTCTATCGTAGTCGCCCATTGGGTTGGCTAAACTCAACTAAACAGTAGATGGGCGAGTGTTGGTTAACATTAGCAAGGGCACGATAGCTTCTTAGCAGCCCAACTACTCGGATACAATAAACAAAAAAAAAAAGAAAAAAGATTCAGAATATAAAACAACAACATTTCCCATTCAAAGAAAGCATTTAATGTTCGACCTTTTCGCTACTTGTGAAACATGATGCTTACCCCGATAACGCTATATGCGTCCAGATGTACGTCGACGTGTATCAAACAATGGGACAGAAAGCAGTGTCAACGCGCGGTCTTTTGGGCTGTTCATTGTGTGTGTTGGGGCTCCTGCTACTACGCATTGGCTGCCGCCAACTCCTTAGGCTATCTCATTGGACACTAGTGGTTTATGTCTCGTGCACTGTGTGATTGGTTGTTTTGGTAAATAAAAAAGGCTGCATGGCGGTAAATCTGAAACACGGCATTCATGATCACGAGAATCATACAAGGTATCTTGTGTGATTGCAATAGCCTAACCGTAGGCGTAAACTTACACAAAACTTAAAATGAAATATGAATATTTTGGATTATGCCCCCACGCCCTCCCCTAGTAATAGATGTTCTAGCCGAATTCTTTCGTTTTTACCTTGTTTTTTTATTTTTTATTAAGAATATTTATTGTATTTTCTTTTTCCTTTCTTTTTGCGTATCACTCAGATATGCCTTTGTGATTTCTGTGCTATTTCATTCAGCACCAAGGAACTGTCCACTGCCTGTGGCGACTTCACGTTATGGTTTAAAACCCAACATAGCCATTTGTATTCCAAGTGCAGGCTATTCAGTCCGTTTTACAGAATATTTTACATATAGGCTGAATTGATGAGCCATATATCCCAGACATATTATCTCAGCCTATTCTGTATATTAGGTGATCCACTCTTCAACAAGGGGTCTAGGGGGTCTTCAGAGGTTCTGCAGGGGGTCCTGGAAAAAACGTATTTTATTGCAAAAATCTAAATGTCAAAAAATTTACATTAGCATAAATACAACGTGCTATAAATATATAAATCTGTCAATAATTATTTTAATGGCATAGTTAGTGGCCTACTTTTATATATGGTAATATTAGGCCACCATAGCCTACACATTATTGTTGGCTCGGCAACTAAATATTTTATACTATATTTGATAGGGGATCCTTGTGCTGTGTTTCGGGACAAGGACCCAATGTTTCTGGTCCAGGACATGCTGCCTTTTGAGGCTACGTTGATAGGCAGCTGCAGCACTTCTGATCGAGGGGGCCACACACATTGAATATTTAATTACTGAACACACCCTTCTGTACGCTAAGCATTTAAAGTCCTCAAACAAACGCGGCATCTCCATATCGACTGTGCACAGTCCCCATGGTAACCCACTAATCTTTCCATAGAGAATATATCCAGGCATGTCCAGGCAGTGCTTTCAGGCAGAAACAATTTGTATTTTTAAGCCAATACATTTCTCATTCTGTTTGTCAGGTTTCTTCACAATTTGAATGTTTACTTTCAATCTACAAAGGGATGTAAAATATTTTTGGATACACTTAAAATACCACCATGTCAAACCCCACAACCAATGCAGCCAAAGGTAAAGTATTTCTGATGGAAAGGTAATTAATTAATATTAGTAATCTCAAATCATGTTCTTTGGACAGTACATACTGTTAAATAGAGTGTTAAATATGTAATAGGTGGCCAACAGTGGTGTGGTCCATATGAAACCTCTCATAGAAGGCAATTTGTCTACCAACGACCCTCGACTGCAGAGGCTCTGCTGTAAGTAGAAATTAAGAGTTTAAGATTTTAAAATGAAACTTTATGCTTAAAGCTGAAGTCAGCGAATGTAAACCAATACGCATTTTGTTAAATTCAGTGATTATATCCTCACAGTCTGCTAGCTGTCTGTTCTGTGTGTGTGCTGAAAAAGTAATCCGGTATTTCTGTAAATGAAAACTCAAAGTGGTGCAGACCACAACACCCAGAAAATCCTAGCCTTGACAGAGTGTGTCCATGTCCCAGTGTGTGGGGAAGTGCTTCTAATGAAGCATTTCCCCATGCATTGAGGGCAGAGGTGTTTTTGTTTTGATCTAATTCAAACAACAATCCTTCTCTTGCATCACTGACTCCACCTTTAAGGGTTTGTGTCAATTTTCTTTCAATATGTCTGCTCTTTTCTATGCATACTGTAGACCTGCAAAAACAGGGTCAATCACAGACCTGTATCCACTGTCTGGACAAGAGGGTTCAACAATGTACAATGAACATTTCTGCTGGAAGGTGTCCTCTAGGTCTAAATGTATTCACACAGGATCCGCTACAGGACAGAGAAGAAACAACCCTCATCCGAGTCAGGTTGGTAATCAGGCCGGTTCGGATTACACTATGCTGGGTGGGAAACTTGTCTCTATATTTTTCCCTTAGACTTTCATGATGTGGAAACTACCAAATGGTACTCTACAAAGTTCAGCAGAAAACAGATTTCCGGAGATCCAAAAGGCTGTGAAAGCTCAATATTGCTCCACCTACAGAGCTGATTTCATCTGCATAGGTACATAAAGTAACAAGTTTGGCCATGTCAGAGGTACTCTGTCAGAGGTACTCTGACATTGACTCTTTGTTTTTATAAGGACATTGCCCCTAACTCTTCCAGGGGTCTGGACTATGGGTGCTAATTTGGCTCACAACATAATTCAAAATACAGGGTTGACAATATACAATATTAATTAAAGTACATTTTCATTTTCAGATAGTTTTTTTTTGTTTGTTTGTTATTTTGGAATGACTTGTTCATTGTGTAAACAAACACATGCCTTGTTACTTTTCTGTGTGTGTAAATGCAAACAGAAGATGCTATCTTTAATCAAAAACTACAACAACAACAACCACAACAACAACAATATATCTCCAAAATAGCTTCCCCCTGCAGAACAGACCTACATTATATACTGTATTGTTTGGTTTTCAAAACTTAGTTTACTAAATTCATCTCTAAACTACATAATTTATGGTTGTCCAAAATTATACCTCATTATTTTCCCTATTATGTTGTAGATTATTTGACAGGGTTTGATCACACTAAGAAAAGGGAAGAAGGCATTGCCATTCTAGAAAGCAGACGTCAAATGCCTCATTTCACTTGTACAGAGATGAGGGACAATTACCGCCAACCAAAACAAATATCTGAATTGAAAGACAACCATTCCAGATATGGCTGTAATGCATATCATAGTGTGATCTGTCGGGGAATAGGTAATGTAAACTGTAATAATAAGTACTAACATTATTGTGCATTATCAACAATAACAACAGTAATGACAGACACGTATTAGTTGATTGTATTGATTCATTCTCCCCTGTTTCAGTTCCAAATGTACTACATTGACAACAGGCAGGTTCACACACAATATCTTTGGAAAAGAGGGACACTAAAGTTCCATATGGGCTGAATTCCCTTCAACCCCTCCAGCTGTAGCAGTCAAGAACCTTATGACTGTGAGCGCGTTCATATTTGATCTGATCTGATTCCAATTGTTTCTGCTTTAAATGTGTTGCATTTAGAATTTTAGAGCTATATACATACACTAATTTGTCAATTTGTTAGAAATGCCATAGATTCATAGACATCTGTCAGATATATTAATGATCAAATGCTCTGTGAGAATATCTGCTCTGGTCGATAGCACCTGCCTTTGTATCCATTTAGATTTTGCCATGTTATCCAAATATTCTGACCCATCAGGGTGTCTTCCCCAATTGGTCTGGCAAATCTCCCTTGCCTGTAGTAGTTACAACAGGTTTGTCGAGCTAGGGCGCTGATGATGAGGGAGTGGGTTTTTGGGTTGTTGATTTACAAAGTCCGGCTCTCTCCTTATTATTAAAATTCTCTAATCCTGCCCAGAGCAACTTTAATTTACAGACAACACATTAGAGAGAAGATCCACTTAATCTGGGACAACATTATGCATTGTAATGACGTATATATTCCAGAAGAAAAGTATACTTCAGATAAACTAGAATGCATTTGAGGCACACAAACCAGTTACAAATCCATTACAATTACTAATTGTGGAATCAGATTACATTTTTTTTTTATTAGATGATTATTAATATCTAATGACTAATTTCAAATATAAAAGAGAAGTTTCCAGATGAAAAATACATAAAACAATTGGATGTTCTTTTATTAACATTTCGTTAACGTCAGTCAATAATTGAAATAAAGTCCTAGCTTAATCTGATATCCTGTGCAACATAAATGGTCACAAAAAAAAGAGTTGGTGCGACAACGCAGCAAAATTGCTTTGGATGGCATTTAAAAGAACAATGTTTACATGTGAAGTAATCTAAAAGTAATGGAAAGTAATCATATTATATACCTAAATTTAGGTAATCCAAAAATGACATTACTGATTATAATTTTAGTCTTTTAACTAGTAACTGTAATGGATTACATTTAAAAAGTAACCTACCCAACACTGACTATGTGTTATGTCATGGTTAATGATAATTTTCGTGACAATTAACTATTTAACTTGTTTAGACCCACCCATGTTTCTAGCACAGTAGTCATACAGTAGGTAGCGAACCAGGTTGTGATCTTTGAAGGGCCTACAATATCATGTATGAGTTCCATCCTTATCCATCCTATAACATTCCATGTCTGATATTTGGATAAAATATGGGTTTGCTCCTGTATGCAATTGGTTAACAATGTCACCATTGTTTTTTAACTGCTCATAAGTCCATTGTTTTTATATTTATTGTATGTTTCAACTCAAATATTTCTTTGAATGAAAATTAAAAACAAATACAGTACCACTAAAGGTAATCTTAACTGCATTTACTAATAATGTGTTTCTCCATTTATCAATTGCTGTTTCTAATTTGATTGGGTTTAACCATTCCACCAATCCTCCTCTCTTATAAATTGTATTAAGATATGAACAGTGTCTGAGACTGTTTGTCCCTGACAAACAGTATATTCATACATATCTTTATACAATATCTTCAAACATGTCTTCATACAGTGCAGTATACAGTGACGTTTACTTCCTCTAAACCAGAATGAATATTAGACTTGCAAGGCCCTCAGAATTAATAGATTAATATAGCACATAATTAATCATAAC
Organism: Forbesichthys agassizii; assembly: GCA_026546735.1. Taxonomy (NCBI): domain Eukaryota; kingdom Metazoa; phylum Chordata; class Actinopteri; order Percopsiformes; family Amblyopsidae; genus Forbesichthys; species Forbesichthys agassizii. The sequence goes on along the minus strand of JAODLL010045254.1, from coordinate 1,515 downwards.
ATAAAAAAGTATGGATTCATGGTCATTATGTTGCTGTGTTGTGCGTTTTTGCAGTTTGGTATTTGTGATGATTAATCGTTCTTCCAGAAAACCTTTCATTTATCATCACTGTCATTTTTCCAGTGCTTCAAGACTCTGAAGCCACATTTACAAAGACTTGGAGTTAAACAATAAACAATGTATTGATTGAGGCATTCATCAAAGGTTTCTATTCATTTAGCAGATTACATATTATAATTCTCATTAAAAAACAGAATGATCTCTTTCTTAAAGGTACAATCTTTGATTGTAGTATTGTGTCCCCAGAACCCAAAATGTTCACTTCCCATCTTACTGTGTATGTTTTAAGTACAATGATGCATGGAGAGGGGTAGAGAATGTTGTTTGTCTAAGGGGGCCACTAGAAAGTATTGCTAGTCACTGGAACACTCAGTTGAGGGATGAACACTGAGCGCTCTCAGCTATAAACCAAAATACATAACTGATTATACTGTACATAATGGCAACATAGTCTAGAGTCAACAAAGTATAGTGTGGCTTACATTCTTGGAGCAGAATATCTTTTATTTAGTCTCTAATTTATTAAAAATAGCAACAATGGGTAAAATGGGTTAAAACAGTACACTGCTAAAAAGGTGCATATTCTGTAGTGGTTTAGAAATGCACAGTTAGGCTGGTTTCTTAGTTACCAGGGCCACCCACTTTGCACAGGTGTAAGGTTAGCACAGGTGTCCTGTAGCCTTGCGTGAATACTGACTCATCACTGTTTGCTTGGAGCTGAGGGGAACTTGTTTTTGGCACGTTGTGCCCTCCCTAACTCATCAAGATATATGCAACCAGCCAGGATGCCACTGGGAAAAAAGGTTCGTCCTGCTACAGCCTCAGGAAAAATAGAAACTATCAATGTCCCCATCAGGTATTGTGCATTTAATCTACTTAAAGCTTCCTGGAAATAGAATGTTAAATGTTCATACATTTGATTTGGATTTACTACAGCTATTGCATTGTCCAATTCTGTCTGTTCACTGTTAGTTCTAACCTTAGCATATAGCTGACGTTGACATGACATGGATTGAGCTAGTCTTTTGTGTATGCACCTCCTCAGAGATCTTGCAGAGGATATGTTTACTGGTGTCAAGGTACTATGAGGTTACTACTGGTCACCAATGGCAACCCCACAGTACCTTGACAACAGAATTGATTGCTGGCATCCTGAGCATGCACTAGTCACAGGAACCATAAATGTCCACTCTCCACCCTGAAGGTTTCCATGGGATCATTTTATGTTTTCTTCCTTTGTATTGTTTTGCTAGTTTTATGCCTAACATGTTTCTCAGATGAGTTTAAAACATGGGCTAATCAATGGTCCAACATGCCATGTGTTACGCCCCAGCCTAGGGGACCCAGCGCGCAACATAAAGTTTACTACAGTACACTCACCCAAACTAACTTTCCTAACCACAAACGAATGAGAAATAAAAGACAAGTGCCTTACCTGACTCCCTACCCATACAC
>JAODLL010045243.1:0-20202 GCA_026546735.1 Forbesichthys agassizii | reverse complement strand
CTTCGTACAGTTGGAGCACCAGATTCTTTTTGTTTTCAGCTCGCACAGAGAACGAAACTCTAGCAGACTGTGGGGATCTCTCTCTCTCTCTCTCTCTCAACCAACATCTCCAACCTTTTTGATTTACACACAACCATCTAGTTATTCCTTTAGTAACCTTGTGTCAATTGGACACTTACACAGATAGAGCTGATGTTGTTCCATATATATCAATGCACTCCTGCACACAATGGTGCATGGCTTATTAGAAGTGTGGTGAGCCTTACCCTCGGTTGGTGACGATGGCTTTCTTCAGGTGAATATAGCTGGCTGGAAAAACTCCCTGCAAACAGAGACAGCGAGACATTCGTTTAGTAGATTAGGATCAATATTTTCCAGGCCACAGAAGTCACTGGGTCCGGACCTGCTGGTCAAATCAAATCAAATGTGGCTTTTATGTATCCCAAACCATAACATAATACAGATAAATACCCAGTAGCAGTATAGGCTCCTGGTTAGTGTCTAAATCATAACATTTATCATAACATCGCTCCCTCTCGTATATTGCTCATTGCTCCATGTATTACCTTATCCATGTAATAACCTATTTCCTCACAGGGATTAAGGGATTAATAAAGTGAGTGAGTTAATAAAGACACTTAGTCTGTAGGGCGAGTTTTGAGCGAGTCTAACATGACTCACAGCCTCTAGCACAGGCAGCGGACACAGTACAGCATATAGACTATATTCTCTACGACACTGCTATAGCAACACTAGAGCAGAGGTTTGCATACTGTGGACGTAGGCCTGGGCTATTAAACTCCGGTCCTGGAGGGCCGCACCCTGCATGTTTTAGATCTCTCCCTGCTCCAACACACCTGATTCAAATGAACGGGTCATTATCAGGCTTCCAACAACCTTGAATCAGGTGTGTTGGAGTTGAATAGCCCTGATGTAAGCCTTCATTTATGTATGCAGACAGTGCATGCATAAATGGATGCCTACAGTACAGCAGCCCTGCGGTTGCGTCCTCTGTGTGTGCTCTGAGAGTGTGGCGTTTTGGAAGCGACTTTGCGCAGACTGAACCCTCATGAGTTTAGCTCCTCTCTCCTGCTTATACAAGCTCTCTCTGTCTCACCTGTCACTATAGGCCTTCAAAGGCGGCGGTTATTAAAACCTTTTGACCCGTAACACCCAAAAATACCCTCACGTGCACGGCTCAACGTGAACCTGCATTAAACAAATGCACCAGAGACACACCGTCCTCTCATTACTGAGTCTGGATGGAACGGTGTGTTCGACGAGGAAGAATGAGGGCGAGAGGAAGAAATACTATCTGTATAATTCTGTATGGCTGTATGCATGAAATATAGGAGAGGGAGCAGGAGAGAAAGGTTCTGCTGTTAGTGTATACCCACCCAACTGGCATTGGAAAAAACATTCTGAATTATATTATCCTCATTCTGAATGTATTCATCTCCATTCTGAATGTACTTATTATCATTATTATCATTATTATTATTATTATTATAAAATATACCAATTTTAATTTAATGATTTAATTGAATTTAATGAATTATTATTAAATCATGATGACACACACATATGTGAATACAGAGTACATGTAATTCAGGTTGGGCTTTAAACCTGATTCCAATCAAAATAATAGTGTCCATGTAAACACAGCTATAGAGGGAGATGTGTGTACACACCCACACAGTCCTGCAGGCGCTATGTAACATTAATCTATATATTCTCTAATCTATCTCTAAATGAGTGATGTCTGTGTGTCAGGGTGGGGGCTGGTAGGAGGAGCCAAACCTACGACAGCAGGGCATGGTTCAAACTATTTCATGTACAAAACATGTCAAAAACATCAGGCAACTACGACAGGCAACGGAAAGGACACAAGACAATGATCCGACAAGGATGCGACCAAACAAACTCAAATAGACAAACACAGGACAAGAGGCCATTTGGGTAGGGAAAACGAGAGGCAGGTGTAACTAATGAACGATCCACATAATACAGGGAAGTAGACGTGGTAGTGGGGAAGACAGACAGAAAAGAACAGAAACACAAATAGAAGACAGGGCAAGGGGGGCGGACCGTGACACTGTGTACCCTCTAGTCTACGGAGTCAACTTATTTGTTACAGACTGAGCTTATAGTGTTGGGGATGATTATTTCACGTTTAAAGTGCAACTCCAGTGTTATTGACAAAATTCCTTAAGGATTTTCAAGTAACGTCCATCTATTCTAGACAAGAAAAGAGAGCTGAGCCGGAAGGCAAAGCTCTCGATCTACCAGTCATGTTTCATTCCTACCCTCAGGAGGGTGGCTGCCATCTCCCTTAGAGATAGGGTGAGAAGCCACGTTATCCTTGAGGAACTCAGAGGAGAGCCACTGCTCCTTTGCGTGGAAAGGAGCCAGTTAAGGTGGTACGGGCATCTGGTAAGGATGCCCCCTGGGCGCCTCCCCAGGGAGGTGTTCAAGACATGTCCAGCGAAGGCCTCGGGGAAGACCCAGGACTAGGTGGAGTGATTATATCTCCACATTGTCCTGGGAACGCCTTGGGATACCTCAGTCAGAGCTGGTTAATGTGGCTGGGAAAGGTAAGTTTGGGGTCCCTTGCTGGAGCTGCTGCCCCCGCGACCAGACGACGGATAATTAGATGAGGTGGATGTATGGATATTCTAGACTGATGTTTAGCTCTTGTTTTTGAAGCCAGCGATCTCCACTGTTGTCCATGCAACTATGTAATCAACAACACAGAGCTGTAGCTACAGTTGCTGTGGCCATTGTTCTTCTTACTCTATGAAGGGAGCGGACTACCTTTGGATTCAATCTCCTCTTCATCCTCAAGTCTGACAGCCAATCACTGGCACGTCACATATCTCCCTTCTCCCTCCCTTCTCTGGCTTTCTCCATTCAACTCCCCTTTCTCCTCCACTTGTCTCTACTTGAGCATTAAAACCCCATTAATCATTACCTATTAGTCTTTATCTCAATATGCCTTCAATTTCTCTCTCTCTCTCTCTCTCTCTCTCTCTCTATATATATATATATATATCTTAAGCTGGCTGATGTCTGGTTTAAATGCTACCTGCTCATCATTTATTTAGTTTGATGTTCATGGACAAGGACAGCTGAGTGTCAGTAGAGAAACCATGCAGGGACAGAACATGTATGTTAGAGCAAGTCTGAGCACCCTTTACAAATGTTTCTTTAAAGGTGATTTACTGTACTGACAGAGACATATCCTTCACTTTTATAGCTAAATAAGAAAAGCAGTTTCAGTCAGCAAGCTCTTTGACGGTTTCATGCTATCTTCGTTCAGTAATGGACGTCTGCTATTGACATATATTTAAAGCCCTTTATAGGAAGCATGTCATACACAATGCTACACCACAACATAAACATGCTATCCAGCATCATGTCATGTAAGGAATGTGACGTTGGCATGACAACCCATCCTGTTGGCCTCCCTACTTCTCCCCATCTCTCCCCTCCTGTCACCTTCACTCTCTATTCCTCTCTTGCACCTATTTGCGTGACTTTATCTGACCCCTTTTCACGACTGATGGTAATGAATGGTGTGGTTGTGGTTGAGCCACACTACAGCATACAGTAAGCTCTGCCTAACAATCATTGCTGAAGATCATTGCACTATTTAATAAAACACCTCAGCAGTACTTGAAAACCTGATTAGCTGGCAGAACACACTATTTTGTGTTGCATAATACATGCATACTATCCGGGTAGAATTACAATTTGCCTCCATATAACCATTAGGAATTATTTAAATCAATCAAGCAGTTGTAGCGAGTTATGTTTGAGGGTGAGTCATTTTAGAAAAGCGCTTGCTAAATTCAAACTACCGCCTCACACATTGGAAATGTATTGCAAAGGCTGGGATACTGTTGTTGTGTGCGGACTGCGACACTTTGTTTGTGTTCCTATTTATAGCTTCGTACAGTTGGAGCACCAGATTCTTTTTGTTTTCAGCTCGCACAGAGAACGAAACTCTAGCAGACTGTGGGGATGTTCTTGCTGAATTTAAGTGTAGTTTACAATCACTTACTGTACATTTAATTGGTGCGCAACATAAATGCACATGCTCCCATGTCCGGTACGAGTGTGGAGCAAGGACCATCTTTTGCATTACTCTGTCTCCCACCGGCCACACGATATATATGTACTACACAGTATTACAGTGCACCCTGCTCTATAATCTAGAGCCGTCGTTCACCAAATGATAATGAAATAAAAGTGATTACATTGCGGCTGTACGAGGGGAACATTCCTCCATTGTTATAGTCCGACTCCTCCACAATGGCTGCTTTTATTTGCTTTCTCAGTTCAGAGAATTCGCACTGTTGTTAACAGATTGTACTACTGACTCTTGTAGTGACAGCTGCCGTGCCATTATACTAGTCACCCCCTCAATCTCTCTTTATGGGCTTCTCTTCATAGCTCTGTGTGTAGCTATATTTTATACAGAACATGGTGGAAACAATGCCACAGGTTTGAGTACCCTTGGCCCCCCACATTGAAAATGTACCATAATAAGAGTGTAAAGAGAGTTATTTTATGGCACATTTGCGGCATATATCTTTACACCTAAACTACCTTACTCTTTCTTACACACAAACGTGCACATGTGCAATGGGCCTTGTGACTCATACACCTAGCTGTGATTAGGTCATGTGTGATTTAGAAGAACAGGTGGTGTTCACCAGTTTAATCACATTTAAATGTTTTCCTCTTACTGTAGGTACAAAAGAAATGCAGTAGTGGTCCTACAATACAATATGGGTTGAGTCATCACAGCACAATGCAGGAGGCTGTGCTTTAAAGCTCCAAACCCGTATACACTGAAAAGATTTTCATTTTGAAATACACTATCAATTAATCTTCATGTTAATGGTTACTAACCTTTGGTGGTAGTATATTACTGTTTTACTCTGCTATTGAAATTATAGCTGATTTGTTCTGTACCATTGCAATGCATGCCATGCACGACTGGTCAAACTTAGCCTTATTGATATAGTGACACAGTATGTTGTTTACATGTGCTAACACGTATTAATAATATAGTGTGCATACAGTATATCACCAACAATTCTTCTTTCTCTTGTCTTTCTTATGTTGAGATTTCCATTGGGTTCATGGCCATTTCATGAGTGACACTGGATATATTGGGCTGGCATCTTATTTGCCTGTACTGGCGAGTCACTCAACAAAAATATAAACCCAACACTTTTATTCTGCTCCCAATTTTCGTGCATGAAAAATTCAAATTATCTTTAATATTCTCTCAAATATTGTTCACATTTGTTAAAATCCATGTTAGTGAGCACTTCACCTTTATACCAAGATAATTGTGGCATGTCAAGATGCTGTTTAAACAGCATGATTATTGCACATGTAGTCTCAGCCTCTCCACGTCCATTAAGTCCATTATGTATGTCACATACTCCATTATGCAAACAGCCCTGTTGTTCAGTTTCCCAACAAAGTCCTCATTGTAAGTTTAACGTCTGACTTGGTCATTGAGTTAGGTACAGTTGTCGTCATCCATGTCAATCAAACTACCTCACTTGTCAATTAGGCGACTACTGACGCAGTTAGCCAGCGCTGTGTCCCAGACTTAACGTAAAGGCTGGCTCTGCCAGGGTATTGCACATGTGCCTTGGACTGAAATGTAATTAAACTCATGTAGGAGTGGAATAAAAACAAACATGTTGCATTTATATTTTTGTTGAGTATTAGTATTCATGAAAAAGAATTAGTTGCATTAATTTGCAAACAAGGAGGCTTTTGTCATGTATCATTTTTTTCATAATTTTCACTTGCTTGCTTTGTGTATCTATTTCCATTATCTTTACAATGAAGCTATAAGTCTTTAATGTTCCAAACTGTTGGTGATATATGTTAAGCATTAATATAGCAGCAAACAACTATAGGCTATTTTCAGGATGGAGCAGTGGGGCAAGCAATAGGCTAGCTCTCTGACCGTATGGGCCTGGGTTTGAATCTGGCCTGATATATTTTCCCGATCCTTCCCCGATATCTCTCTCCCATTTGCTTCCTGTCTCTCTATACTGTCCTGTCCATAAAATAACAAAAAGTAATTTGCCGATTAACAGCTTTACTGCTAGTACCAATGCAGGCTATTCAAATGCAGTTTGAACATAGTTTTATGGGTTTAGAGTTGCTTACTCTCACATCTACAGCATTTAGCAACCGCTAAGCGACAAACCATTTGAGATGGCTTGCTCTGGTTGAGAAGGCCACTGACCCCACCTCCACCCCAATTCAGTGTGCTTTAACCTCTCTGTGGCTCTGTGTAGCTTGCAGCCTTTAACACGCATGCACGCACACACATGCTCACACGCACACAACCATGCACACACACGCAAACACACGCAAACACAGACGCACATAACCTGGAGGGCTTGTACCTTGGCAGCTAACCTGCTATTGTTGTCCAGGAGAAACTCATGCATTCTATTAAAAGGTCAGCTCAGAGAGATACAGAACATCGTGGAAGACCTTTATTGGGTGAACTGTATGGTGGAAGGGTTTATAAATGCCATTCGAGGGGATTTAGGTAGAAATAAACATTATTCCAAAGCCCCTGGCCATTGTCTCCCCATCTATCCATCAAACACATTGGCACATTCAAATGAACGATGCACACTGAAAATAGTTGAATTGAACAACAAAGAAAACATGAGAAGGAAACCAACAGCATTGGCCTATAGTACAACATGCATGGTATACAACACAAGTTCTCATCTTAAATAAATAACCAAAGATATTACTGGATTGTTACTCTTTCAGTGTGTCTTTTAAGCATTGAGAGATACTGTGTACACTACTGTCCTTTCTACAACCCTGATGGCCATGCTAACTTTGATGAATGCTGGAGTGTGAAGGGCTCCATCGTTTGGGTGAATAGTACAGAGAAGCTAGAGCAGGAAGGCATTTCCTGAGGGAGACACAGGGTTCGGTTACGATCCCCCTGCCTATTGCACAAAGCAGGTGATTTAAGTGGAACTAACAGGATTTGGTTGGAGTTACCCTGCTGTGAGAGGACACAGGGGGGCGGGGAGGATTCAAACATTCATGCTAGTGTACTAATCTAATCCTTAATCACTTTGCCATCTATATGTCACTCCTCATGCAGAGGTCAACATATAATCTAGTCTGCTGCAACCTCACTGTCCTGCGTGAATCAATAAAATGTGAAAGATCCAAACAACCAGTAACGATTACCAAAGTAAGCTGACTAAGGAGAACAATACTGTATACGTACGCGCTACAGTAGGCCTACGAATGTGAACCCCCATTAGTTACTTTCATTGTATGTAGCGACTCCAATATGAACAAGATGTGTGAGGCAAACCTGATTAGTGGCATTGATGGCAATACTTCACACTGCATAGTCTGTTTAGATGTAGGTCTTGCAGACATCCTACAGTTTACTGCTGTCATACTGTATACAGACAGGACTCCGACCACACAGTCAATGCATCACTGCATCATTCTCTATGTTGACCTGGGCCTTGCAAGGTAACTGCAAGACATTTTTAATTCAAGCATAGTCTCTGAATTAATTCTAAATGATTGTGTGTGTGTGTGTGTGTGTGTGTGTGCATGTGTGCACGTGCGCGTGTGCGTGTTATACCTTGACATTTGGTTTCCTTGTGGAAAATCCTCGGTACCATCCTGAAAAAAAACATCGGTTAGCCAGTAAGAATTAATATGTATTTTAGTACATAAGTAATATAAGGAGGCTTTGGAATCAAAAATGAATGAGGAAATGTTTAAATGTTTTATGTAACAGTACAAATACGAACAATGTATTGCTCTACATTGTAGAACGTGTTTGAGAAGCTGAGCACTGCGGCAGATTGACAGGAGGAAAGGAAAACACATTCACAAAGTCACTGCTCCGGGCTCACTCCATTAGACCCAATATGAGACCAACATAACCTTGTTTCCCTATGTGTCTGCACAAATATACACACATGTTCACACACGATGTGTATACAGTATTTGTGCAGGAGTGACTATTCTCTATAGTCCACAGTAAACAAAAACTCCACTTCATGAAAGACAGATCTTTTCATGGATGAACATCTGTTTGTTGTCTCAATAGAAGGAAAAGCTGTCAAGAGGCATAACCTACACCAGTCTACCTGACCTACAACCATGACAAATAAATGTATTCATAGCAAAAGAGTGGCTGTAGCTACATGCATTTGATGTCCTCAGATAACATTTCCATCAATTATTATCCTTCAGAGAAGTATATAATAATCAGATATCAGAAATCCAGATATGTGTGGATGTGTGGACTTGTTTAGCCATTGTCCACACACAGATAACATACAGAATACAGTACCGACATACGCACAGTTGGTAAAAATGGGACAGACTTCGGAATATGGCCAATTCTTTTAATGAGGTTGTAAAATAATTTTAGATTTCAATATAAACTTTTCATTGACAGTTTTACTTTTTTTGTTTTTAATTCTATTGAATAATGCTGCTCAGGGAGTGAGTGAGTCAATGTTTCAATTTGTTAGTGGGGTCAAGGGTCAAACATTTGGAAAATCACTGGAAAATAACTGGGAAGTTTTTGACAAGGGCATTATTTTCAGACCAAAATCTAATGAGATTATTCTGTTTAGACTGCTGAGGACCTCCGTTGAGACAATAATGGGAAAAAAACTGGCCAACACCAACCTCACAAAAACGTTTTAAATCTGTAACCTTCTGTTTGTAACTAATGTAAATATGTAAATCACAACAGAGTAGTGAGCATTTCTCTGTTATGGCATTACATTTCATAACCTGAAATCACTAAGAACTTTTAACAACATACATCAAATTTTTATCACCATCACAAGATCACTTTCTAACTCTCTTGTATAATCTCATATGAATATGGAGATGTGGACTTAATTGGCCAGTTAATTAATAGCCAATCAAAATCCATTTTCCACCATAGTTAAGATGGCAGTGTTTATTCCCTAGCCTCTCATCTATATGGTAATCAGTCAGGGCCGGACCAGCAGTGTCTTTGCTTCTTTACTAAGGGTTGAAATGAGGACAGCAATTACACACACACACACACACACACACACGGTCAGATATATTTATTTGTGTGTGTCTTTGTGTATGAATGCATAGTTGTTTGAGCATGTTTTTGTGTGTGTTTGAAGTTGAGGATGACGAGGGAGAAATATACATTAGATTGAGAGAATTAACGTGTGCTTGTATTAGGGATGGCACCGGTACAATACTGAGATCGGAAATTGGTCCGATACTGACATAGCTGGATCGGTATAAGAGACAATTGGACAGTTGTAACCGATCTATGGGGCTGATCCAAATACATTAATTTGCATGCATATGTCTACTGTCAAACATCAGCAATGTCTAACCCAGGCCACGCTATCAGTAGCAGGTTTCTGCCTAAAATAGAGATAGGCTGTTATAATTTCAACCAAACAACTCAAACTAATGCATACATCAATGACAAAAATGTTATATTTCCTTATATTTTCCCCATGTATAGCGCATGTTACATTATGTTTTACAGAGTTAGGAAAGCAATGTTGAAGCCTTTATGGCTCCTTACACAAAACATGATTTCCTGTCTCGTCACAGTGATGAATACATCTTAGTTTAACACTGGAATCGGATCGGTACTTGGTATCGGCCCATACCTAAAGTGCAGTTATCGGTATCTGGACAAAAAAAAATTGGATTTTGCCATCCCTAGTTTGTATGTGTTTGTATAATTGTGTTCAAATATAAATAAAAGCCTGTGTATTTACATGTTATATTTGAGCTATAAATAACAGCTAATCAATGTTGTTTTTAACTATTATATAAGTCGTAAACCAATTGTTAGACAAAGGCTGACATTATGGCTCAAATTATGGCAGGCAATTATTTCATTATATTTTACATTCAATACTACAGATTACTGTATCTGTAAAAGTCAGTTAAGGTACAGTATTAGAATTATTCCCAAATGTAAATACCTAAAATTCACTTTGTGAATAAGGTCTGGCAATGCTTCATTAGGAAGTATTTGCAATCGTCACCTCCTACTGGGCGTAGACCACTGTTTAATTTTTAAACTATTGGACAGTGATTATCCAATCGGTATTGCTACAACCATTTTGATCGCCTCATCTATCTCTACCACCATTTCGAAGCACGCTTGATTTCATGTCACTCACCCAAACTCACCCTGATTGGACCACCAGTAGGGTGGTCCAATCAGGGTGAAGGGTGGAAGGGTGGTCCAATCACACGAACAGGGTTTCCACACTATAATCTCAGTGAAAAGAAAGTGAGCTGTGATAGTCGGACGGAGCCAGGCTAATAGAGAATTGCTTAAAGGCAGGGTCATTCTTGCTAACTTTGAGCTCAAATCAAAACTCTATCGCTACACGGTCCTCCCAGGTGCCGCCTCACACACCGAAATACATTTTGAAGCAAAGCGTAGCGCTACGGCTTTGTTGATACGAGCGGTGTTCACCACTTTGTTTATGTTACTACGGAGCCAGGTCTGTGTAAAAGTATCCGGTTATTTTTTTTACACGCACAGAGAACGGTAAAATAAAGAAATGCAAGGAAATATATGTTGGATTCGACAAAAAGTGTAATAGTGTACATTTAGTCAAGTCAAGTTTATTTATATAGCCCTTAGCTTAATCACATTACAGTCTCAAAGGGTTTGCGTTTAGCATGCAATAGCTGACTATACATTTAAAACAGATGCAGGCAGTGGCAGAACGTAAGTCGAGTCCATACTATATGTCTGCACCTACATAACTCAACCTTTCAGCTACTGTAGGTAAAAAATGTGTCTCGCAGAGTTAGCCTTTTCATACGTAAAGTCTGGAACACAGCGCTGTCTAACTGACAAGCAAGGCATTCTGATTGATGATGAGTTGCTTATGTGACGCGATGCTAATGAACGGAAGAGGCTTAAAGAAATTAACACATCTAAAAACTCTTACAAAAACAATTATGCATTACATTGGCTCTCTTCTCCATGAGAAAAAGGGGATTGTGGCAGCCCTTAATACCGCCTCTTAAAGCATACCGCTACAAATCATTGTTCACATTACACTGTAAGACAAAGTAAGACAGTTCTGGTCTGTTTTCTGTTATTTTCAGAAATCCAAACAATCTAAGTGGCATTTCTGTCCAGTGGATTTTGAAGCTGTAATTCCAGCCTGAGCCACATGGGGTTGTATAATAGGCTGCACCCCATTCTGAGAGAGGTCCATTTAGATGCTGGGTGGATGCCATGCAATTACCTCAGCCTTCAACATGAGCCCAACTAGTCAACGAGGAGTATGGGAGGAGAGGAGGAGTGAGCTTATGAAACATAACAGAAAACAGACTAGTTAAAGCAGTAGTATAGGTGACGTAGAGAGTGCAGAAGGAGACAGACACAATGGAGAGGGTGACGGGAGTGTCATGTCGAGAGGTGGAGAGCGGAGCTGACAAGAAAAGACCCAATCAACGGAACATTTCTACTCTTTGCTGTCGCTTCTGCATCATCCACCTTCCACCCACATTCCTTGGCAAGAAGACCCGTTCTGTGGACGAGCTGGCCCTCGGTCTGGATCGATAGCAGCGGCTGAGCCAGCTGTAGCTAATGGAGCACATTCACACTCATTATCTGCAAAGAAAACATTTCCTGACCTCAGACAGGTCCTGGCTCTAGCTGTGTGTCTCTAAGTCAAACTAGGAACAACAATGGTCAACGCACTGGCCCTTATCCAGGCCTGCACGAGGTTATTATAACCTATTAATACTCATTATGTAAAGGTCGTGGCTGAAGGACATCCCATTCTTTTACAATATACTGTGAATCTGCAGGGTCAGCAGACAGGCCCAACATTAGCGTAAAAGAATGCTACTGCCACAGTAGCCCCTATGAGACTTTGTTAACATTCATTGTTCTGGTGTGGCCTGATTAAAACCCGTTCTGATGTTGCAAGCTTCACTTCTACTGCTTTAAATATCAGTCAGTTTACATATCATATTTGTATTTGAAATGTTGTAATGTTCATTACATTGTGGCTGATATGCTAAAGCCTAAAGCCTTTTTGTATAGCAATTCATTTCAGAGAATTCAGGGACTTATGTACAGTAACAGGTAGTTTCCCGCCAAAAAAACAATACAACCCATCCATCAAGTACAATGTGACTATACCACAAAGCTGTATGGTGATTTGGTTTTCCTTTGGAAAACCTTTTCAAACACATAGTGGCCCTACACTGGAAAGCCTGGTATAAAAGCCTTAATACCCTTTAGGACGTTCTTTACTACGTTTATGAGAATTTTAGTGATGCGGTTGGCCTATCTCCAATTGCGTCCCAGTAGAGAAGTCCTCCAGGTAGCTCAGAGCGCCAACAGATGGTCTGTATTTTACCAGGACATCTGTCCTGTCAGGTGCATCGCTTACCTTCACATTTCTCCAGGATTTGAACAGTTTCTCCCACCTCCAGAGCCAGGCCGTGAATCACCGAGCCACGGAAGTTGCAGATCACTGCAGGGAAAAATTAAGAGTGCAGAGATTGAGATTCCGGGAATATATAAAACTATGTTCTATATGTTAGCCTCTTTAACCAAGTTAGACTTAATTCCTAGTCGCATGAGCAGAGGGAAGACAGTGTGATGACACGGGGACACTCCAGTTTGTGGGCCAGCGCTTTGAACCAAATGGCAAAAGAATATAACTAACATAATTTTGTCTTGATAGCTCCAATTAAACTAAATGTGGACATACTTTACTGGAAACAACAATATATTGACTCATACAATACCTCTTACTTTATGATTAGAATCACATCCACTTTTGGTCAAATCAGAGTCATATCCTGCAAAACAAGCAGACCACTGAACTAAATAAAACAAACTTTTGTTCATATTTTATGTACCACGGTGCATGATGCATCCCACAGCTGTGTAATGAGCTGTCTCTGTGTCTCGCCGCCTCGTAACAGCAGAGTTACGTTGTGGTGGACTCACTGTCTATGGTGTTGTCAGGCAGTGCTACGCAGTGCTATCTAGCGGTCACAAGCCAACGTTGCTCATCAGCACAACGACAGCCAGAACAGCCAACAACAGTGAACCTACTGTTGCAATTTGCACTATAGGTCAGAAGGTCTTCAACAGGGGTCCGGGACCGCCTCCTCATTATTTGATCCCAAACCCATTTAACATAAATACAACCTGTGCTATAAATATATAAATCTGTCAATTATTTATCAATTAATTATTAATTAATTGTTATTGTAAGTGGCCTACTTTTGTACATGGCAATATAGGCCGCCCTACACATTATTGTTGACCCAGCAACAAAATATTTGATACCATACAGCACGGCACGTGTTAATAATTATCTTATTTCGTTGATGTGTTAAAGGTTGACCTAGATTTAGGACTGCATATGTTATTAAGAACTACAGCTCCAAACCTTGCCCATAACTGTTGAAATTATAAGTGTAAATTTAACTGCAAGTACTGTAAGCATACAGTAATAGGTTTTTGACATACAACAGTAGGTCATTTCTAGCTTTTACAACGCATAATAACAAAGAAAAAGCCAAAATAGCACTCTTTTCTAAACCAACTAGTGGCCCTTTTTGAAGATGAGGTTATCAAGACTTCTTTTCTGCACTCGATGCCTGCAAATCTCTAACATAGGAAGCCACAATATTTAATGATGATTGATGTGTGATTAAATACATTAGCAGTCATGCAAAGCGCTACAGTATGTAACTTAGATGAGTTAGATGAGTATACTATATATATGTGGTGTGTAAATGTGTTTATAAAGATTATTTATGCTAGTCGGTTGTTTATTTGCTCGAGATTAGTGCATTGTCACGCAACAATGAAGAAAATGTAAACGTTAATGAGCAGAGATGCAGAATGGAAGCAGGTTTTCTAAGGACAACATTTTATGCACTGTTTCTAAGCAACCAGCCAGCTCCAGCTGAATAACATAAAACCTTGAATGTATTTAGATCATTCTTTAAGACAGACAAACTAATGGCATGGCAGTGAAATGAAATAGTGAACGCTGACAGAGAGAGAGAGAGAGAGAGAGAGAGAGAGAGAGAGAGAGAGAGAGAGAGAGAGAGAGAGACATTTTTACATTACATTACATTTAAATTCAGATGGGTGGGTCAATAATAGCTTGACAAATGAGTCACATCTCCCAAGACAGCCACACCCCTCAGCCTGTTTGTGTGAGTGCATGTGATGTGCATGGTATTTGAAAGTGATTTCATGAGAAAAAAGCATGTGTTGGTGTAGTGATGTGCTGGGTGCATTTAAAAATATATAGTTTTTGTGTGTGTGTGTGTGTGTGTGTGTGTGTGCGCACATGTGCGAGTACAGTACTGTGTGTTTCTGTGAAACAATAAATGTAAGGCTAGATAACTGCATTTTGATGCTACTTCAAAAGTCTTTGTTTCAATATTTAAGTGCTCCAGTTCTGAATTATCTGCACAGTACCGTCAAACCAAAATTGAAATGATAAGATAACATCTGACACAAATACAGTATAATAGATATATACAGTTTTAAATTAATAAAATATATTAATTATTTACCAATAAAACATTTTCATAAACATCTACAACACCCTGCATTCTGAACTATTGTACATGTACTTGTTAACACACAAATACACACACACACAAACACACACACACACGAGCATACACGTGCACACACACACACGCACACGCACACGCACACACACACACACACACACACACACACAGCAAACAAGCTAAAACCATTTTAGTGGGGCTTTGTACAACCATATGTTTTTACAAATAGTCTGTTGTTCGTTTGTTAAATTATAAGATATTGAGGCCCTCTGCTAGTAGCAATAAAGCAAATCATAAAAACAAACACACAAACAAAATGTTCTCTTTCTAGATAGCTTTATCCATTAAAGCTTTTAGGGTTAATGAATATAATGTTGCATTTAGTGGAAGCAGGATTCATACATAATGCACAAATTGTGCACTCCAGTATATAGCCATTCTTACATATCTCATTCTTATAAAGTTATATATAGCTATGACAGCCTGAAATATGCTGTATAATGTAATGTTACTGTCCACGCAGGAAGAGGAATTAAAGTAAAGTAATCACTAAGTAATCACTTACTGTAAAGTGCAAGAGTTGACTGAACTACTGCATCTGTAGTCCACTATACAGTAGGCTGGAGTTGTGTGTATGTGTGTGTGTGTGTGGTGCGGGAGGGGTTGAAAGTCAGTTTGAAGGCACATTGCTTGTGTTTGTGATGTCATTGGTGCAGCATGTGTGTGTTTGTGCTATAAAGGTAGTGCACAGACATGTCTGTGTGATTGTGCACCGACACAGTTCCACTGTGTAGCAAACAGAACAGTTTGACATGAATACCTGCACACATCCGCTACACCAACACACAGGCACAGAACTAGGCCACCTCCACGGGCCTAGTGACTGACACAGCACACACACACTTAAGATCACATTCAGCCGAGTTCAGCCTCACCAAACAGATGGGCCACTGGGCTCCATATGTCATGTGTTTCCCTGCTATTAGTGGGGCTAAACCATGGTACCAGTCGACTGCACAGTGCTCCAAACCACATGAATTTCACATGTGATGTTTAGAGTGAAGCTTTATTCATTGATTTGTGTTTAGTTTTTTTTGTGAGGGAACCTGAACAGTGGAAGACTGTACAGTAATGTGACTCTACAACTGGATGTATGATGTTACACGTTACATGTTTCCTTGCTGTGTAGCACTGTGAAGGAAGAAAATGCATTTTCAGAAGTTACAAGTATTAAAATCATGAATACAACGCCACAAATTACAGCCTGGGAGGAGATAAACGCCCCCTGAAATGAGTCTGACTTACTGACGAGAATCCGTACACAGCTCTTGCTTTGGACACATAGGGATTGGATTGCACTTAATATGGACCCCCTCACCCCATACTCCCACAGCACCTCTCACATTATCTCCCGGGAAACCCGGGAATCTTCTCCAGATTCACAAAACACATGTAGACGGGAAGCGCACACTCCCAGGTCCCCTCCAGGATCCTTGTGAGAGTAAAGGGCTGTTACAAAGAGTTAAGTTCAACAGCTGGTACCAGGAACACCCCCTCCTCCACATATTAACATTCAAACTACATTATGTAAAGCACAAGAGAACAAACCATGAGAACACATTTATGAAAACATTGTTACATTTTCTAAAATACTTAGAACAAAGGTGCGTTCAGAATTGGCGAACATAGAGAACTTTTGGGAACATACAGTCTTCCTGTTGCTTTGAGTTCGCCGTGAATGTTTGCGATCACAAGCAAACGGTCGAGGAAGTAGTTATTGGTGAACACACATTTGTTTACATTTAATATTTTTGAAATGTTTACACAAAACGTTCAAAAACGCCAGGAATGCTTGCCACTGTTGAATTCAGTGTCCATTTGAGAAGCATATAATGCCTTACAAAGTAAACTCCTTATGCGTGGAGCATCTTTAGATATCTTCTGTCTGAGAGATCAGTTACATTAAATTCACTAAGCTCACTAAGCGTGTATAATACATTACAGTAGTGTGGACACTTAGTGTTGTCTCGGGTCAATGTTGGATGGGATTCAGTTATTCAAATATTCCCTGTCTAGAGATTCCAAGAGAAGATGTATTAGCAAGTCAGTTGTGATTCCATTTAATACATTTGCTTGCATTGAATATGGTTTTCTGACATAAAAGACATTACTCTATTTTTAAAATATGTTACTTTATGTAAAGCGACTTTATCTGATCTGATACTGTACTGCTAATGTGCAAAAGCCTGAATGGGTATAAATGGCATGCGCCAAATATACAAATCCACTGTTAGGTGTATTGCGTTAAAAATGAAAGATTCCAGCCTCACATTTAGTTTTCAGCAATATCTACAGTAAATGTGGAAACACTGTTTCTGACAAACCTCTAGTGGAACTATTGGCTAGTGTCAAGTCTGTTAGCTTCACTTGTGTGTAGATAGATGGAGCAACCATTGTAATGGAGGTGATATAAGGCCAAGCCTTATAAAAGCAGACACTCCTGCTCCCTTACATCTATTAAAACAATGTCAAATCCATCCCAGCATGGCAATAGACAAAATAAATCACCAGCCTCCCTGGTACTTACACAACCCTTTACATTTACGATGGTGTCTTAAAAAGTTAATTGGGACACCACAAAAATAACCTAAAAGAAAATATCCCAGGGATAGACATAATGTAGCTATTTCTCTCGTTTGTGTGACAGGATATTTTTATATATTACTAGTAGTTCTCATCTGTAATTTATTTACAATTGATAATGGGATATGTGAAAGCATGTTTTCTTCTAATACTGGTTTACAAGCCTGTTATTGGGGCTGCAATTGAGACTAAATTCAATATGATTATGTGACTTCATGCACCCTATAGAAAGATGCCTTCCTTTAAAATAAAAATATAAATTAGGGCACTTTTTGTAAACCTGTAGTCTACTGTAAATGTTAAGGCTGCGTTGACAGTGAGCCAAGACATGTTGTCACCTAAGGGGCAGCCTCCATTCATGTAGACAGGATACAATGGGAACTAAATCCCCATGATGTCTAGAAAAAACTAACCGATAAGCAAGCAGATTACAAAAAATGGCAACATAAAACATGTGTACTGACCTATTGTATGTTGTTGTGTGAATGAAGGCTCATTCATAAACTTCATATGAATAATAACTCGTTTTTCAAGGACACAGGATGCATGCTAGGGTAATTAACACTGGAAGCAGATGATGTCTGCAGGCATTTTACTAACTCAAAATGTGCAAACACATCTATATGCATTGCAAATGCCACATTATATGGCTGGTTTATTTATTGGTATCACAATTACCGTAATTAATCATGTCTCAGCAGATGTAAAGTGGCATACAAATACAGTTACAGCTATGAATGAGAAAGCAGAGGAGGCTTGGAGGCATGTCGGGGATCGGAACCACAACCTTTTGGAGTTGACCATACTAAAAGCATTCTGACACATAGCTCCACACGCACATTATATCTAACGATGTGCCAAGCAGACAGGTTGGCAGCATGCCCTCTTTGTGCCAAAGGACATGACGCTGATGTGGTGAAGCACGGCCACATGCATGAACGACGTGTAAACGTGTACTCACGCGCGCACACGCACGCACAAACACACACACACACACGCACACAGAGCAGGAGGTAAAAAGTCGAAGGTTGTGGCAGCACAGCAGAGCACTGCATCTATCACACCCACATGGAGTGACTGCTTCACCGGTGTGCATGTGTGCGTGTGTGTGTGCATGTGTATGTTTGTGTGTGTGTGCGCGTGTGTGCGTGTGTGTGCGGCAACTCGACCACATCCATCCACTGAATCCCCACACTAGGTCTCCCACACATATACTGTACTTTACACGTATACACACACGCGCATGCACGCACAAACACACACACGCACACACACATACACACGCACACACACACACACAGACACACACCATAACCTCAGTCCAAAATAAATTATATGCTAGGCCCGTGGGTTATGGCAGCAGGTCATATCGCTGACCATTACTCAGAAACATGAAGACACAATTCTGGCTCTGACAGACAGATGCTTTCATTCATCAAAATACATGTGCCCAGGGTGGGGGGAGGGTGCACAGAAAGTTGCGGACTGATGTTAAGTAGAGAACGCAGATGGAGACTGTCATCTTCATCAATGATACAGTGGAAGTGGTGATACGTGGATCTAGAGCCTAAAAGAGACCTACTGTGAGAGGGTGAGCATTAGCCTTACCATTAGCATTAGCTACCTGCTACCTGTCCTGTCTAAATGATGTGTTGATGTCCCTGTCCACACGGGTGTTTAGAGCTCCTGGGACTATTCACACTTGTTCTCAGATGTGGCTGTGTGCAAACTCTGCTTGTATCCTGCAATCTTTTGTATTATAGCGTCAATCCATCTGCCAGAAATAAATGTGTGAATAATGATATTCTCTGTTTAGAGGAGCGGGAGAAGGTGGATGTTTACAGGACAGTTTCATCTCATCGATACCTTAGCACTGGATCAATGTAAAAAAGGGCTATTTTTAATATAGGGCTATCTACAAAACCTCACTTTACACAGATTACTCTAATATACATTCAGCAACAATGTTAAGTTTAAAACACAAGAATATGCCTAGGGTTAGGCACATAGGGTCTCTTTCCAGAGAACTCATTGCATGATATTCATGAGCACACTGTGGAGTGGAGTAGATTAGAGGCAGGAGAAACAAAAAGCCACCTTGTTCAAACCTCTGTTCAAGAGCTCTGCTGTCTGCTTAGTGCAGAAGCAAGCATACGCTTGTCCGCAGCTCCCTCCCACCCACCAGACAATCTGAGTGTCCCTGTAATGTTTGTGCACACACAGGGACAGTGCAGAGCCATGAAGAAGAGAGAGTTGCATCAACTCCGTTCACTCAAGTAGACCGTTTCTTTTTTACAGAAATGGCGGATCGTGGAACCTCATAACAGCTCCTGGAAGTTATCCGTGAATACTAGACATGCCCTATAAAAAAAATATAGTCTGAATGTAAATTGATGCAATTTTTGACTACTAATTACCAAAAATTGCAGTCATGTATCTGTATTTATTGGTTCAAATTGGCCGCTAAAGCACAGTTTTGAACTTTCGTTGGGGCAATTCTCTCTTCTAAATGGCTCTGGGACAGTGGTGGGAGAGAGAAAGATACAGAGCCATAGTGCACTTACCACATGCAATTATTACATATTGTATTTTGAGTATGACTGAATTCTGAGTTGAAATTCTGAATAAGGTCTTGTTTAACATATTCCCTTATTTCGATTAAGTTGTGTAAAACCATATGGGTTTAACACTGTATGAAGCAGATTCAGTTACATTATGTTCAGATGCATGCTATATAGGCTATACTCTTTGTAAAAAAATAAAATAAATAATTTCTTGTTTTTTTACAGTGTGTTTCTTGTTTTGTACAGTGTCAAGTCAATTTATTTTTTATTTATATAGCCCTTAATCACATTGCAGTCTCAAAGGGCTTTACAACCTACATTTCACAAGGAAACAAACAAC
>JAODLL010045232.1:0-13441 GCA_026546735.1 Forbesichthys agassizii | reverse complement strand
ACTTCTAACCACAGAACTATACTGTATAGAAGGACTTCTAACCATAGAACTATACTGTATAGAAGGACTTCTAACCACAGAACTATACTGTATAGAAAGACTTCTAACCACAGAACTATACTGTATAGAAGGACTTCTAACCACAGAACTATACTGTATAGAAGGAGATCTAACCACAGAACTATACTGTATAGAAGGACTTCTAACCACAGAACTATACTGTATAGAAGGACTTCTAACCACAGAACTATACTGTATAGAAGGACTTCTAACTATACTGTATAGAAGGACTTCTAACCATAGAACTATACTGTATAGAAGGACTTCTAACCACAGAACTATACTGTATAGAAAGACATCTAACTATTATACTACTGATGTGCATGAAATAATAAAATAAATAAATACTTGACACGTATCACTCAAACAAAAAAAAGATGAGGTGTTCGTACCTTGTTGAGGTTTTGCTCAGTGTCATAGATGTTCTTCTCAACTTTATCAGCATTCTTTTGCAGTTTCTCAATCAGAGTGGAGAGCTCTGCAGAAGGTGCTCTGCAAGGAAACATTAGTTTGTTAGTTATCTTGGTTTAATTGCACATGTACTGTAAATACTATTAGCTAGCAAGCAGGCAACTGAATATGTCACTCAACGACTTGGTGAATGAGTCTTTCTGTAAGTCAAGTCAAGTTTATTTATACAGCCCTTAATCACATTGCAGTCTCAAATGGCTGTACAGCCTATATTTCACATGGAAACAAACAACACCCCCTTAACCTTCTCCTCCCCCCAGGCAAGGAACAACTTCCATTAAAAGCCCCATGGGTAAAAAGTGAAGAAACCTTGGGAAAGGACCACAGAGGAGGAATCCACCCCCCCAGGATGGTTAGGAAGCAATAGGTGTTGATAGGCAAACGAGATTCAGCAATAATACTTTGAATAATACGTATCACATTGAGATAATTTATTATTATTATTATTATTATTATTAAGAACTAACACATTGTAGAAATGTTATACATTTAGTAAGGTAGTTAATTAAAAGTACAAATCCTTTCACTGAAAAGAAATGAAACAATCTGAATCTTCAAAATAAACACCTCCAAATCTCTGTGTGACCAGGTCACCAGGATGTCATCGATCTAAACAGCGCGATCATGTCATATGTAGTTTGGTGATTCCCCCAGCAATGCATGGAAAACAAATGGTAATTTTGCATGAAATAATCTTTGTTTAAGGTTTAGTGAGTCATTCTCGAGAATGCTTAAAAATGTTTTACTCGAATCAAAACATCTCTCCCTTCAATGCCATATACTCCTTCAGAAGCTCCGCCCCATTTATAATCGCGTACTATACCTTTAATCTTAACTGATCTATGCTATTATAGTCAATATATTTTCAATAAAGTTTCTGTATCTGCGGAAAACCTTTTACTTACAGTTATTTGAAATGCATGTGACACCTCCATGCACACGTCAAGGTATCTGTTCATGCCTGCATTCCCTGCCATGCACTAAAGTACGCTCAAGAACCACACCTGCCCCGCCACAAGAGGGATTCAAAGTCACTAATCAACCGTATTTGAGTTAGACGTGGAGTTAAAAAGGCCAGCTTCTCAAAAACAAACATTAAAAGCAGTGATCAAAATATGAACAGCCACATATTTGACCCTGTTGGTCACAGAGAAATTCCTAAGAAAGACAGTCAGATCATTTAAATTCCTTTGTCAAAAAAGGTTTCTGCCAACAAACCTGACCAACAGGTTTCTGTCGTTGTCTAATATAGCAGGCTTGCTCATGCTCATAACACTCTAGTACATTTTTAATGTGTGTCAATTTTTGGTAACAACTGCACACAAGTGCCCTGCTCTCAAGGGCAATGTGGTGGACGTTTTGTTTTTTTAGACACACTTTTTTGTTGCCAGTCTGGAAAACAACGTCTCCAGTAAAAACCTAAAAGGTTTTTTTTAAGAACAGCTTTTTCTTTTGTGGGGAAAGGAGGATTGGGGGGGGGTCCTCCCTTATCCTCTCATATCACAATTTCTAAAACTGCAGCATGCAGACTTAAAAATGTAAATTGAAAACATCTACGGTCTGTCTGGCATCCTACATCTGCATGTCATAAGCATGTCGTTTATTAAGACACACCCTCCTAGCAAGATAAACAACTAGGTGGCTGCTCTGCATTGGCCTATTGTAACAGAGATTATAAAACCATTATTTTACAACATTAATATAATAGCGTTTATTGGCTGTTGTGTCACTGTGAAACTACCAATTCAGTATCAAAATGTGACTGAACGTGTTTGAACTGGGAGAGGATCCTGGCAGAGCATCTTACATATTCAATAAAAACCCAGGGGGCTTTTTCCCTCTTTCAATATTCTAGAAATACATCATGAACAAAGTAGGCTAAATAAACTCCCAGAACTGGTTACGATGACAGCTAACACAACACATAGCCAGAGCAGAATATACATAAATACACACATGATGTGGGAGAGCAAGGACAACACTGATGGACTCGATACAGCTTAAGGCTAGCTGGACCTGAGGAGATGCAGTGTCCCATTCAACGCAAAAGCCGGCGTTGTTTTATAGAACATTCCTTCTTCCTAAAAGGGAGAGTGCTTGAAACAATCAACCAAGCAATAATACCAAAAACCATCAACGCCTGAGGGTCATAAAAGGCCCTGTCCCGACCTTCACCTTGCAGCACACCTGGAAGGTAAACTAGATTCAGAACATGCGGACAGACATCTCCATAGGAGCAGCCAGTGGACTACCAACTCAGATTTCAACTGTGACGGGCTCTAATTGAAACCAGAGCTAAAGCGCTGTCAGAGGGTGTGTATGGCTGTGGCAAATGGGCCTTTCAGCAGGAACAGACCCAGAAGGGATATTCCAGAAAGCAGTGAAAATGAAGCTTTGCACTATAAACGTGTCATTTCTACTGGTCTGATAGGGAGATATTACATACTACATCACACATTATGCACAATGTATACTATACATCCAGTCTGTGTGTCTGTATTACTCAACACTAACACACACACAGCCTACAGTACACACATATACACTACATCACACACTAACACACACATACAGCATACACACACACATAGCCTACAGTACACACATATACACTACATCACACACTAACACACACATACAGCATACACACACACACAGCCTACAGTACACACCTACATGCGCACACACACACACACACACACACACACACACACACACACACACACACACACAGCCTACAGTACATACTGTACATACATGCATACATACTATAATGCACTGCAGGCCTATGCTGGTTTCATTATTGTTGTGGTGGCCTGTCCAAATGTCAATGTGCATTAAGGGTATGTTGTTTTATATAAACAACAAAACCTCGGGAAGAAAACAGGAATACAATGGCATGGGTGGAGCGGAATTATGAAGATTCCTCCACCGTGACCGTGGCCGCCGCCCACTCCCGAGGACGGCTAGGCTATTAGGGCACAGGAGCAATAGGGTTGTTACATAATAGGCTACTTCCACGTAAAGTCGCTATAGGGTTTGTGATAAATCTCACGTGACTGTGTTTCAGCCCAAACTGGTAACTTTAAATTCAAAAAAGAAGAAAACAGTTGTTAATTTTGACAGGATTACAACTACGCTATTCATTTCGCTATTGTATTGATGATGTTTAAGTAGGGTATTATCAATAAATGAAAGGTGTATTGCCTTTGCCAGCGTTTCTGCCTGGCTATTTACGAATAGCCCATGAACCAGGTTCTCAAAAAAGTACTGAAAGCGCTGCAGGAACCATTCTTCTAATGTGCCTATCCAACTACTCTCTGACACACCATGGGATAAGTGAAGACAGGACATTTCCAGAACTACGCGACAATGACAGTTCTTAAACCAAGACGATCAACTATCGTGCGATTATGTTTTCAGAAAAACAATCAAACTCGCATGTATGAGCCTAATTAAAACATATAGGCTATACCTGTCCGCTTATAGAAAGCACAAGTGTGTATAGCCACATAAAACTGGACAGATTTTCTTTTACAAAAGCGGTTTCAGAAGGCAGTCTCTACTTACGATGATTTGGGCTGCGTGATCGCCACGCTAGTTTTGGTATTCTTTTTCTTAAACATATTCGCTGGTCGCGTCGCGCTATATCGTCCACCTGCCAGCAGCTCGGGAACAGAACGATCCTTCTTCCAACGGGACAGGCGAGGCTAGGGTGTCGTCTTGTACTGTCAACGTGCGCGTCCCTCCCACGCAGAAATGTCCTTTAAAACGTTGCCGCACACTATCAGTGATAACACCCCTCCCAGCGCCGCGCAGATACACTATAGTCTACACACGGGGAAGTGACAGGCGGTGAAGTCTCCGCCTGGAGATTTACTATTAACTTAACCCAGTCTTCACCTGTCACTCTCCTTCTGGGGGGGCTGGCCACATAACTTTAGGCCCCGCCCTCCATCTTTTATTCAGAGGTCACCTTTGCATTTAACCAAATAAATAGCCTTTAAATTAAATAAATAGACACAATACACTACAACAAAGAATTGGTAGTCTACATTTATTTAAAAACATAGTGATTTAAAATCAAAATAACGATCTATTGTTCTTTTAGTAGGCCTGTGTGAAATAGGCCTGTTATTTGATGTGAATCATTCTTATTAAAATGCTCACAAAGCATTGACAGTTATGTGGTAGTTTGAACGAAATGAGCACTCCCTTAATGTTTGTAAGGTGTGGTTTGCTTTGTTTCTGCGAGGCAAGGCGGCGTAGCGAGTCAGACCAGTTCGTGTCCATATGGCCGCTGCGCTCTAACCGGTCATACTGCAGTGACAGTCTGTCGACTGGCGGCCAGCGCTGAAGGCCATACGTGAACGTTTAGCATGGACCGTCGACAGTATCATGGTCCAGACGAAGAGAAAATTAACATGTTGTTTTGCCATACCATAATGACTATAATGAAAGGGGAATATGGTTTAGGGTTAACATGATTACCGGCATTATTACACTAATTGGCTTCTGAAGGCACTTGGTTGAAGAAAGACAATCTTATCTGCTGGTGTCTCACAGCAGTGGAAGCTAAGCTAATAATCAACCGTCCTTGCTAACCACCTTAATGTCTTGTAGCCTATTTGAGCACACCTGCTACAGTATACCTGACCTCTGTGACAGTAACTTGTACTGCGTTTCTATGTTTGCATAGGTCCCAGATGTAAATGCAATTTAACAACAGATACAACTCAATGTGTTAGCAATTACCCATTCTACAATGCAAAAAAGAAATGTCATGCATTTTAATTTGCATGTCATGAAGTGAGACAGTATTTGTGTTGGTCAACTTGGAGATAGACAATGCATGTATTTTCAGGTTTTCATTCAAAATTAGATAAAGATAACCACTGGAACCATATAAAACCATATTTAAGATAAGCAAGTGAGTTACAGTCAATAGTCTGTATACTAAAAAGATGTATAATTTGCCTCAAAGAGTGACTGTATACAAATATAATTAGTTTTTCCATTTGTAGGCTAGACGTATGTGATTGTGATTATGATTAACAACACACAATTTAAAGCAAAGCAC
This sequence comes from Forbesichthys agassizii, assembly GCA_026546735.1. Lineage (NCBI taxonomy): Eukaryota > Metazoa > Chordata > Actinopteri > Percopsiformes > Amblyopsidae > Forbesichthys > Forbesichthys agassizii. The sequence continues at coordinate 7,830 of JAODLL010045232.1, read as the reverse complement.
CTTGCAGGGGAGATATGATTTCTGTTATCACTATAACTAAAAGCTATACATTAGCATGGGTGCGGTCTTGTGGATGAGTAACAGGTGAATGAATGGAATGTCTGAAGGGGTTGCTCCATGGCGATACTGGTACAGCAGCATTCTTTCCGGAGAGAATGCACCTGTCAGCAGGGAAAGTCTTCCCTGGGGTCTTCTTGGCCTCGCATATAGCCTAACTGCCTACTTCAGAACATGCTGAATTCAAAGGAGAAACCCTTCTTCCACATATTGACACGGTTCGTTGAGGTCTCTGGTATGCTTTGGTGAAAATACCACACCTCAGCCGGTCTGTCTGCTTTCCATCCATAGCTCACCAGGCCCCATCTCCCGTGTAACTGTGATGGAGGAGGCGGTATAATTCAAATGAAGGGCTTTTGACATCAAACGCCCTGCAAAATCAGAACGGCATTTTGAAAGTAAGCTAACTTTATTCGTATAGCCCTTTTCACAGACAGACAGACAGACAGTCAGAGAGACAGAACTTCACTGTAGCATGGCGGAGCGGTGGTTAACACTGTGGCCTCACAGTGAGAAGGTCCAGGGTGGGTTTCCTCTGCATGGTCCAGTTCTATGAACAAGCAGGTTGGTCAGTGCCATTCAATTAGTATCTGTATCCCTAGTCGCTGCCCACTGCTCTCCTGAGGGATGGGTTAAATGCAGAGGATGAATTTTGGTATGTGACAATGAAAGTTCCTTTAATACAATAGAAAAATGTAATATAATAGACAATGTAATACTCCATTAGAACACATGAGAAACACTCAGGGGCGGGGCAACCTCTGATAACTAGCACAATTGTTCCAGGTAGTCAGGTGGCACCTTGCATGGCTGCCATTGCTGTGTGAATGGGTGAGGCAATACTGTACAGTGTTTTGAGAGGCTGGTTGTAAAAGCCTGTATCAACGCAGACCATTTAAGTTGTTTTCTAACACAGTGTGACATGGTTGTACCTGTGTCCATTTCAACCACACTGACACTGTAATGTGTAATGCCATAGCTTGAAGACAGTTATATCCTATACCATGTCCAACCTACCATGTCTATGAATTCAGTTGTAGGAAAAAAAACTGAAAATGTTTTTTTTGCGAACTACATTCCCCAGAGAGGTGGAACACGGCTTACATAAGGTGTGCCTGGTTGTCACAAAAACACAGTTTCAGTGCTACCAACCGGCCCTGCCTTCAGTGGTATGTCAAGAATGACAAATAAAAACTGTTATCTTGCGGTGTAATGGCAGTGTCATGTTGTAGACATTGCTTTAATAACACGGTTGTCGGTGCAAAGCAAAGGATTGGCAACTTTCGTACTGGTATAAATATTTTGAAATGCCCTAGTATTTTTGCTATTAGCTTATGGCTACTTCTATTTTATTTTTTCGTATTTATATCTTAATTAAGCATAATACTTCATACATTATGCATTATACAATATTATTTATTCAATAAATAAATATATATATAGGCCTATGCGATCCTGAAAATATAGGCCAGACAGACCAACTGACACCTGACCAATGGTGACACCCATGTGCCATTGACAGATCAGAGATGTGAGAGTGAATACCAGTTCAGGTGTGATTCATTCACATGGGTGGCTAATTAATATCCAACAAGACACTGCCTACATTGTCAACATTGAAATTAAATTCGTCTAGTTGTTGAGTGGAAAACACGGTAAACCTAGAGGCAACTGTCATATTAATTTAGATGTACGTTAGGAATGGGTCGCATGACCCCTGGTGGTCAACTATGGTAATAACAAGAGGTGATTTTTCTTTTACCTTAATTTTACCAGGCAAATATCGCTGAGATGAAAACCTCTTGTTCAGGAGACCTGGCCCTGAAGTAGCTTAAAACAACATACACTATAAAACAAAACATAAACAGTAGTTATACATTTAATTATACTTACGTAAAAGCCTCATTGATCCACTGAGTAGATCAAATAAATTGGCATTTACAACCACAATGTCCAATAGTGCTTTGCTCCATATCCTTTAGAATTGATAAATATTTTCATTTTCAGAGAGTTTTGAAGAACATTCCAATCAATGGGGGCAGCGAACTTTAAAATGTGTTTTAACCAATTCTGTACACAGGCAATTCTCCTTCAAATGTAATGTCTTATATATACAGTATATATACTAATGGCTTTTACTTGTAGTTAAAAAAGTGCTTAGGTAATTAGTGCCTTAAACATAAAACATTCGTACATACATAAAGGGCCATTGGGCTTTGGATATTGTTTATTACTCTGCACTACCATTCTTCACTGGATGTAAAGCAATTACAGCAAGGAGGGTTTGATACGTGCGGTACTTACGTAGCAAAATGTGTTGTTAAAATACAGAGTAAAATGTCCTGTAATTACTGTACATCACAGTACGTCCAGTGAGAAAGTATTTTCTATCTTGATGTATGTATGTATCTTATGATCCTATTTTATTTCTCTATAGCCAAACCAAATTGATGCATTTCAAACAATGTGGTGTGGGCCTACTTACTTGGTTATCTGTGGGCCATCAAAGCATGCAGCTACATAATTTAACAGAAGCATCTTTGCCTCGAGGAGAGCCTTGCTTTTGTTCTAAACCGGGTGTAGCTTGCATGGCAAACCAAACCAACATGAATGCATAAGTCCACTTTTATTGTGTTGCAGGCCAAGAGGCCTTCGTCTCTCTCTTATTTACAGCACTTTTACAACCTCCAGGCCACTCAAAGCACTTCACAGTATTGCCTTACATTCACCCACTCTCACACACATTCAAGAACGTCATCCGTTTTGCACAATTAGGGTTTGATAGCAGCAGGTACAATAGGTGCACAGTCAATGTTGACTCTGGGTTTATACTATATTGACATTTTGGAATTCCTTTCGTCTTTCGTCTGCTGTGTTTCTGTGGCACATTCCTTCACTGCTAGGCCTTCCTCTGCAGTCACAGACGGGCGGCCGACCATTACATGTGCAGACATACCGCCATTGGTTAACCTGCTGGACCACATTCATCACATTTGCATCCATCGCGAGGTAGAACAAGAATACTCTCTCTCTCTCTCTCTCCATTCTTAAAAGGTAGAACAAGACTACACTCTCTCTCTCTCTCCATTCTTAAAAGGTAGAACAAGACTACATTCTCTCTCTCTCTCCATTCTTAAAAGTAGAACAAGACTACACTCTCTCTCTCTCCATTCTTAAAAGGTAGAACAAGACTACACTCTCTCTCTCTCCATTCTTAAAAGGTAGAAAAAGACTACACTCTCTCTCTCTCCATTCTTAAAAGGTAGAACAAGACTACACTCTCTCTCTCCATTCTTAAAAGGTAGAACAAGACTACACTCTCTCCATTCTTAAAAGGTAGAACAAGACTACACTCTCTCTCTCTCCATTCTTAAAAGGTAGAACAAGACTCTCTCTCTCCATTCTTATAGTAGAACAGACTACACCAGGATGTTTAAAAACTCATTGTTGGCAGCAGTCAGACGTTTGAACGTAAAGTAAAGTAAAAACATACAAATATGATTTATTTGTATCCAAAACAAAAAAAAGACTATACAAAAACATTGTTGACTGGTATTTCATTATATAAATACTTATAACTTAATGCATGTTTGGAGATGCTGGTATTTTTCATTCTTTCTTTCTTTCTATCTCTTTTTTCCTTCCTTCCTTCCTTCCTTCCTTCCTTCCTTCCTTCCTTCCTTCCTTCCTTCCTTCCATTCACCCATCCATATAAACAACTAAGCTAATCATTAATTTCGTTTCTCTTCACTTTCTCATACAATGTCTACATTGTAAATCCTATAAGCAGAGTCAATAAACCTTCACATAAATTAGCTGAGCTTGGCGCACACTTGTCATCAGCTATGTCAAGTTCATTGTAAAACTGTTGGAATATCATTTCAGTGTTTCAAGTATACTTGAAATGTGTCTGATTAAACTGGGCATGCACTATTATCATTAAAGCTTCCACATTTTCGTTTTAAACAATTAAAACAGTTTCACGTGTTCTTTAAAAAGTAGTTGCCGTTTATTGTTTTCATTTGTAGGTGCGATGTGTTTCATTCTTTTTACTTGTAGTCCTCTTTTGTGTCATCCAGGGTGCAGTGTTTTAGTCAAGTGTGTGTACCCAATAAGCGCAGAGCCAGTCCTGCCCTGGCAGACTGCCAGACAGCGCTGGTAAATGCACTGCATGTGGGGCTTTTCCAACCTCAAAGCGCCGTGCAGTATAGCCTCACATTCACCCATTCACACACATTCATACACCGATGGTGGTGTCAGCCCTGCAAGGCACCACCTGACCACTAGGGGCAGTCAGGTGTCTTGCTCAAGGACACTCTGACACTAAGCCCTGTGCCCCAGCATGCAGAGCTCATCAAACCCACAACCTTTCTGGTGGGAGTCAGCCACCCTAACCCTGCATTGTCAATCACCTAGGAACACGTTGCTCTTGTGCTTGTCCTTACAGAGCGTTTCACACTGACGCACCAGCACCAAGGTCATCGAAGGTGGGCTTTCCACCACAATGTCTGACTCTATGTATTATGTTCTGATGGGTCCACATGCAGATGTCACAGTTAAAGGTGCTCTTCCAACATTTGAAACATTAGCAGCAGTTATCTATTTTATATGTAAAGATACAGCAATGGTGTCCTGAGCAGGGAGTGACATCACACTCCCTGTGTGAGTGTGCACGTGTGTGCACGTGTGTGTGTGCGTGTTAATCTCAATGGGTACTTCCTGATTAAATAAAGGTTAAATAAAAAGGGCCTGTTCCGTGTCTTCTGAGTTTGCTATTTCTGTAAGTCTGCTATTTGTCTTAGCTCATTCCATGTCTGCATTTGGGTCCACCAACATAATTACATACGATTTGAAACAAGCCGTGTTTCTATCAGCCAAGGGGTCCTTGGCCTGAAAAACATTGAGCCTCTGCTGTAGTTTATAGACCTGAGTGCTGTAGCTCCAAAGATAATTATTAATGACAAGATACTAAGAGACTGTAATGCATGTCAATGGAATATAAAAGTATATAACATGTATGTGTATGTGACAATGAAAGCACCTTTACCCAGACAGCTATAGGCACAATTCTACAATGCATGGCCTAAAACAACGTCCATTTACCCCAAACAGTTTGCTACATCAATACCATTGTGACCGCAGATTTACCGTAGGTACTTGGGAATTCAAGTAATTTACTCAAACTACTAATTTTGAGAAAATTATTTTAATAATCAAATTTTCTGAGTAAAAGAGAGTTATGAGCACTATTATGGTGACATGGAGCACTCTGGTCTGCATAAAGTGAAAAGACCTTTATCCCGTTGCCTGGATCCACCTGGCTATTGCTCTCATCTCTATTCTTTTCACTGAGATTACTGTCTGGAAACCTTGTTGACCCTAGTGTGTTCACAGCCAGTCTGCTGGTGGACCAATCAGGGTGGGGCAGTTAGATGACATTAAATTCAAGCGTGTTGAGCTAGATGAGGGGATACAAACAGTTGTCCAATAATTCCATAATGAACCAGAGGTAGCAGGCAATGACTATTAACACTTCCCAATCTAGCTGGTTGCACCAGCCTTCCACCCCACCCCCTTACCCATCTGAAAATGAAATGCGGAAGGGCCGTCTGTTGAAAACTCTGTTATTCCAGTTCCTCTGGTAGAGCTGCGTTGGCAGGCTCATAGGGCCCAGCAAGAGGAGAGCAGCTGCAGTTCAAGGGCTAAAAAGAAGGCCAAAATCACAGTCTAGTCCATGGGCAGCACTATCCTATAGGAGGAAAGATGGCCGCCTCACAGAGCAACTAGTCTATGGGCAGCACTATCCTATAGGAGGAAAGATGGCCGCCTCACAGAGCAACTAGTCCATGAGCAGCACTATCCTATAGGAGGAAAGATGGCCGCCTCACAGAGCAACTAGTCCATGGGCAGCACTATCCTATAGGAGGAAAGATGGCCGTCTCACAGAGCAACTAGTCCATGAGCAGCACTATCCTATAGGAGGAAAGATGGCCGCCACTGGTGAGCAAAAGTCTGCATGGAGGAATGATTCCTGAAGGCCTACCTGACTTGTAGCTGTTAGTTGATCACTCCCCAATTGCCAGCCTTAATAGGGTTTGCAGTTTTACACACTCTATTTTAGAAATCATATAAAGATATGTTGGTGGACCGTTTGGTGTAATAGCCGTATAGATCACGTTTCTAACTGTAATAAGACGAAAAAACAACATACATAAATTCTATGTATTCTATGTAGAACGGAGTGAGAAGAACGTTCGTCCGGCAAGACCTTTGCAGGGATTCCTGTCCGTCCTGTGCGTTTAAATACCGCGGCGCCCCCTTTGGTAAACGAACAGTTACAGTCGGGGCCTGAGAGCGGCAGCGGCAGCAGCAGCTGCAGCGGCATTGTAACGCAGATGTTCTCTAAGACGACGAGCCGAGGAACATGCCAGTCGGACCGGGCACTGCGCGGTGCTTCAAGTGATGGGCTGCGAATGCTGACACGATGACCCAACGCGTGGGGGGGCGGGAAAGACCACGCAGTTGAACTGCGGCTGGGGTGATACGGCTTGTGCGTCTGCCCTCGCCGAGAGGTTTCGAAAAAACCGAAGCGGTCGGCTCCAATCGACCAGACCTATTTTTTTTTTTTACCCCCAAACATGTCTCTACTGAAACAACGCGGCAGAGAGCTTGAGCGGTTCGATGGACTGTCTCTCCTTTACTGGTATGTTCACGCTGGAGATGGGATGCAAATGTCTCTTTAAATTTCCATCTCGTGTTTCTGTATAGTACTTTCCCCACCGCATTTGGTTTAGCAGGGTTGGTATTAGCTCAGTTAGGACCACAATAGCAGAATCACTAGAGGGCTGCTGCTTTCTGTTGCTAATGTATAAATATTGAAGCGTTTGTCATTCTGTCTGACCAGATTCGTGTTTGGTGTGTTTTATGGCTCCACTAAGTGACACGTGAAGAAGCTAATATAATAATAGTGTCCAATGTTTGCTATGGGGTTTAATGTGTGTGTATGTCGGGTAGGATGTATACATCTGACCGGCTCTGCTGTCCAGCCCAGCCAAAGAACGCGCTGTGTGTACGCGCGTGCGCGTTCACGTGTTATGTGAGCGCAGGGGGTTAATATCGTTTCTCCTCATCGGAGAAGGAGGAGTCGCCTCGTCTTCTTCTGCTGAGTGGACGTTTGGGGCTCTGGCTCGGTCACATCTCAGATTTTCTGGTATCCCGTTGATACCCCCACCCCCCATCCCCAGAAATTCAACTTCTGCCTGGATCCGCGCACGTCTGCGTGTCCGTGTAGGCTATCCGCCGACGACAGAAGACCACCCCGATGTTTCTCTCATCCAAGAAGTTGCCCGAGCTCTGGGACTACTTTCTCATTTACGTCTCGGGAGCCCTTGAGTTTAACCCCGACAGCAATCCCGTAGACATGGGACTGTTCCCCATTCGGATGAACCCCACCATTAAAGAGCGGTAGGTACTGTAGCCGGTATCCTTTAAGGATCGGTCGGTAGCCTATGTAGCCATCCCTTTGACGCAGCCTCGACCATTCCAGCTGTCCGCGGGAAACACATACACTATAGATTACAGACGTCGCGTCGCGGGGCGGTTGTAGTGATTTGTCCAATGCGCAAGCATGCATGATTGCACTTGAGAAGCGGTGGGTGGGATGACGGAGGGGGGTTGGTAGTGGTGGTGTGCATTTGTGTGTGTGTGTGTGTGGGAGGGGGGAGGGGGGGGGGGTGATCTGTAATTAATTTCATGCGTTATTGATGTACCCCC
>JAODLL010045221.1:0-20204 GCA_026546735.1 Forbesichthys agassizii | reverse complement strand
TCTTCATTGTTGTCACATGAAAAGATATGCTCACATATTTGCAAATATGTGAGGGGTGTACTCACATTTGTGAGATATTGTACATATGGATTATCAATAATCTACACATATGGAGCTATGTGAGCAACTGAGCATGTGTTGAACCATTTGTTTATAGTCTCAAAATGTGCAAAGTTTAGGAGTGGTCCACACAGCTATTGACAGTCTTTTTGTAGTGCTTCAGCCAAACAGCTTTGGTGCAAATAATAAATGTTGCCTTAAACATAAAAAAAAGGCTTTTAATGAAATAGTTAAGATCATAATCAAACCAAAGCAATTTAATAATGTGAAAACTCCAATATAAATTACTACCCACTGTCAAATTCCCTGACTTTAATCACCTACTGTATAATGAATGGAAATACAGGCCACCAGAACACTAAAAACTGTATTGTTACAAGCAGATAAACTGAAAATGTATGTCATGTTATTTCACATGTAAACATTCAGACCAATAGTTTCAAGATGTGCGGAGAACTCTCAAAATGTTAAATCAAATTATAAATCATTTGACAACAAATGTTTTAAACGCTGCTAGAACCCTGATTTTCCATGATGTAATCAAAACAATTATCAAATACCAATTCCATGACTACCCCTGTCTGGAATAGACTTAAAATTCCGTGATATTCTAGAAATTAGTCAAGAAATTTAGTTTTAAGAACGTCATCGCTAATCAACTCCATTTTAATCTAATTTTTTATGAATTATGAAAAATCGTATGTAGATGCCATATACAGTTTAAAATGTGTATATTTAGAAGATCTATGTGACGAATAAAAAATACCTTACCCTGCCCGTGTTTTGTGAAGACACATGACGCAATGCCACTGACGTCCTCGCGGCGGATGCATGGGTACTGGACCTGCATCTTCACTCCTGGCAACGACACCACGTGGACATCCCCCTGGTTGGTCAGGACCACTAGGCCGCTCTCACCGTAGTCCTCCGTTCGACTGCTGCCAAACCAGGCCACGCCCACGCGCCGCACCCGGGACCCATCCACGGCTGTGAGCTTCAGCTTCATCTTGGAGCTGACCTTGGGCAGCGTGAACACCTGAAGAAGAGCAGACAATCAGGGCTCCCGCGCCTCTGTTAGCTTGTCCTACCAGGACCAGGCCTGGCTGGCATGCTGACTACACTGAGCTGGACGAGACTAGGTGTCAAATATATGCCCCAAGCACAGAACCTCAAAGGCTAAAGAACAGGATTTAAACCGAGTGTGTGTGTGCGCGTGCAAGAGGATTCAAGGGCCTGAAACTGAATCAAGAATTCACGTTAGGCCAGTAGACATCACTCCTGGTCCTGGGATGTGCCGTTAACGCCCTGCATGTCCAAGACTTAGACGATATATGGGATCATTATTTTGTTTTTATGTTTTTGGTGGGAGGATATTTTGAGGGAAATATGAACTATATTCATACAAATGAATCTTCTTGGCCTCTATAAGTAGCGAGATGAATATTGACAGGGTTGATAAAGTGGGGAATATGAAAGAACTTACTCTACTCTTTTCAGTGATATGAACAATGGTATGCAAATACTACAACAATTAAATGAACATGATCGACTGCGATATTGATTTTTAAAATATGTGCTCTGCTCATAGAAAACTGCTATGTATCAAATCAAGCGCTCCCTAGTCACTCGCCAACAGCAGCTGATTTCAGTTCCACTATTGTCATGTGACGTCAATGGTTCGTTGATAAACAATCGCCTGGCAAGAGCGAAACAAAATCAGCCTTAGAGCGAATAAAGAGAGCTTCCGCCTCACGCTTCCTGATACCTCCGGAGAACTGACCGGGATCTCGGTGAATGTTTACCCGCCCTAGGAGCACTCTCGTGCGGGCACCGAGTCACGGAGGTCCTAGTGATACTAACTCGGAGCCCACTCACTGGTATTGGTATCGACTACTAGATTTCTGGTATCATGACATCTTTAATAGAAAGGCAGCAGACTGGCAAAAAAATAAATAAATGAATGACAGCAGCAGAAGACGTAGAGCTTGTCCCTCGAAATGGATCATCTGGTTTGGAAGTATTTTGGATTTAGGGCAAGTGATGTTAAGCAAGGACAAGTCATATGCAAAGTGTGCTTTCGAATTGTCTGAGCTGGTGTTACGGTTAAGTGGTGACCATGTTAACTGGTGATATTTCCAGATGCGGAAAACATATTGACGCTCAAAGTGTGAATGTCTTGTGTGTGTGTCTTATGAATGTTAAGCAGGCTACAGTTCAATTCAAATGTACACACTGAGCAGTCATGTGTAGGTTGGCTACCATGACTGCTAGCTATTCTCTGGATTAAAAGAATAAAGGAGAGTGAACGTAAACAGCATTGCGGCGCATGCTTGTTCACCAGCATACAGGTAAACATAGGCACATGATCGGCAACATAACCTTAGACAGGCCGGGCGGTTGATTGGTCCATCCATGTTTAGACATTTTTTCTTTAGGCATTTGATCTTTTTATATATTTTGAAGCATGTTTAACATTGTTCGTTAACGGTAGGCTACCTGTTGTCATCAGAGCACGTTAGGGGTGCACCGATTGGCATTTTTTCTGACTGATTCCGATTACCGGTTTTTGTCAAGCCTGACCGGCCGGTTCCGGTTTTCACCGATTCCGATTTTATTGTACATTTAGAAGCAGATTTTAAATGTACTCATGTTTTAAGACAGCGCTTGCCGTCATAGGAATTTGTTGACGGCCCCTTAACCGCCAACGCTGGTTTGTCATGCGTTAATATTTTTAGGAGGCAGCGTCCGTTTAACAGGATGGTGCAGGGAGCAGCCAGGAGACACGGAAAGATAATTTAACTTAACTGCCCAAATATTTTCATCTTCAAGCTATGTGTAATAGAACTGTCGCCACCAGTAGGACATCTACAATCTACACCCTGTGTCGCCAACTGCGAGTCATCAAAACAGAGACAACATGACTGTCGCGGTACGGTAAAGACTGGCTGTGAAGTATGCTAACTGAAAAATAAGCCACATAACTTATTTCTTTCAATGAGATGAACAATAGGCTACTATGCAAATGGTTTTGCTCGGTTTACTTGCTAGATATTGACGCTCAAAGTGTGTATTCTCTGTATAAAAATTAATTTACTGTAGCTTAACTAAGACTTGACATCATCTTTGGACACACATTTTAAAAAGGTCCTTGTCAGTGGTTATAGTTCATATCGTATATACTAAAACAATGTGCATGCCAACTCCAAAAACATAATTACACAATATTAACACCCTAAAATTGAAATATATCATAATTTTTTCTGTTCTGTAACTACTAGGCATGTAAAATACACTGCTGGGTGGGCGCCACTAATTCTACTTAATTTAACCATATTGGTATAATAACAAGAGCCTTATAATGCATTTCTATGGAAGCAAAAATGTAACGCTTCTCTCAAAGTGGGCGTGACATGCCAATTAGCGATATAGTTGTTTTCCACCGCCTGGTGCCAGTGCGTGTGCCGTGCCGGTGCCCAGTCTAGAACTGGCTCCACGTATTTAAAAACATGAATTACTGTAACCGGTTGCCGAAAAGCCAGCAGCGGCATGGCAGCGCAAAATTGCCATTAATGGTATGTGGAAGAAGTTACATATGGGCTTTGACAGAAATACAGGAGAAATTGTCAAAACAGGAGAAAAACCAAAATATCGTAGTAGGCTGCCATATGTGTTCAAGGCAGCAAAAAATGTTCGAATTACCTGTGCGATTGAAACCAGGAACAATCGTGTCCCAATGTGTTCGTAGATATTTCCAAAAACAAATTGAGACTATCTGATCAAACTCATAAACCCAGTCTGTAACACAATAGTCTGTAAGGTATGTTGTTTAAGTCAGCTAGGCCTACACATAGACATTCAAACGATACTTGTTAACACTTTAAACGTAGGCCATCACCGTGTCCTAACTGGATGCAACGCGAGTGAGCGTCAGCGACAAAAGCAGTTCGATTGCTATCTTTTCTGTTGTAATGTACTAACTAGACGCAAGCTACACGATGCGGCACACCGTTTTGTCTGTCGCCCCGTTTATATTTACTTCCTGTCCGCGTTGAGACAATAGAACTAGGCTATATTTAATGGTTGAAACGGATGACTGTTCATTCAGTTACCTTAATGTGGCAGCTGGCTGGAGGGGACTTCGTTTTCTATTAGCATGCTCAACAGAGCTGGCAAGCTTATTTTACAAAGTAGAGGTGGTGGTTGTATACTACGTGTAGCCTACAACAATAAGTGACATCTTGACATCTGTACCTGCCCCCGTCATAGTAGACAATTGTTGTGAATATGGAGAAGGTGTATGCTCTCTAGTGTGCTACTGCTAATAGGTAGGCTACGTGGTTTGTTTACATGCTGTAACGGACGGATTCAGTCTGGACAGAGAGGGTCAGATGCAACACGATAGTCATACACTCTTGCTGTCGCATCCAGGACACGGTGTATGCCGTTAACGATTTGTTGCTAGGCAGTGAGCATCTGCACGTTTAGCGTAATTCTATTGGCTAGAGTGTATGAGCTGACGTACACACATGCAGTCCAAAAAGCAAACCTGGTGTTTTAGGCGGGGAACTTTCCATATATGTTGGTATTGGGGTGTTTGGGGGAACAAGTACCCTCATGTTTAAAACTTTTTCTGATGGTATTTAACCATAATATGTAGAAACTATGTAAATGTAGATTTTGGTTGCAAGGACCTTTAAGATCCACACCAAGAAGAAATGTGTAAGTAGGCTACCGGAACATAGACCGGCCGAAATGTTTTGAAAAACCGTTTGGCGCAAAAACTGGCTGGTTCCGATTGATGTCTGGTCAATCGGTGAATTTCTAGAGCACGTCAGAATGTTTTACTAAGCGATCACGTGAGGTGAATGGTGATGATGCATATTGGCACAGAGCTTTGGTAGCCAACCACAGTACAGAGACCTTTTGCATGATGTGACAGCAGCCACTACAACATGCCGGGGCTCTGACAGCTCTCCTTCTCTGCAGACTGACCTTGAACTGCTCCTCAGACACCACCAGCAGGTGGTGGGAGCCCTGCATGTCAGGCGAGCGGGCCAGGTCGTGGGCCACTTCCAGCGGCTCAGGCAGGGGGGCCCCGTGGCCATCCAGCACCACGATACCCACCACGGGCGCCCGGTGCATCAGCTGGATCTCCTTGGCTACAGGGAGGGTACATTCTCACGAGGGTTGTACTTCATGTTTGTCACTAAACAGGTTGTGTCTGTGTGTGTCTGTGTGTGTGTGTGCGCGCGCGCGTCTCTCACCAGGCTGTGCGCTCACTGGCTCATCCGCTCTGTGTTCCACAGTTGGAAGGCGGAGCATATAGGCAAACACAGAGCCGCCATTGGTCCCCGCCCACAGCGATGGCGAATTATGGGAACCTAGGAGGACAGCAGAGGTACCGTGTTTACCTAAAACCTTCCCACTGATGTAAAGACAGGGTTTAGTGTGCAGCAGTCCGTCCGAACTGAGCTGTCATTCAGGTTCTAAAGGCCCATTGGTGTGGCTGTACAACCATAGGGGTTGGGGATTCTCCCAAAGAGGAATTCCGGGTCTACAAAACATGATGCTAATAGAGCTGGAACTCACTGTCTGACAGGAAGGTGTCTGCAAAGTACAGCGTCCGTACGAGTCCAGTGAAGGAGTCATCTGATGAGCGAGCCTCGATCTTCCTCTGGACCGGAGCCAGTTCCATCTCCGCTAGCTCTGCCTCCAGACGTGCGTTAGCCTCCTGGAGCTTCAGGAGAGATCGGGACAGCCGCAAGGTTTTTACCAGCAATTTGGAGAAAACCACTCTTTGATTAAAAACAGCACCGTATCCTTATAAAGCTAGAAAAAGTCCCAGTCAGGATGACTGAAGGTCTGGAATAAGACAGAGACTGTGAACCATGGCGTCAAACTGTAATACTATGCAGCAGGGAGCGCTACCTTGGCAGTGTTGTTGACATGGTGTTTCCTTAGCGACACCCTGCTGCGGCGGATCCTCCTGAACGACTGGCGCAGGGACTTCTTAATGCTTTTCACACGGGACAGAGGCCCTTCCATGGCCAGCTGATCACTGGGGTTCAGAGTGCACCTGCGGGAGAACACCACAGGGTGGCACCAGCCTCAAACAATCATTTGGGACAGCATTTCCTTGTTTACATTCAGTTATGGCCCAGATTACTTAACTACTGGAGCTGTCGAGCTGGTCTTACCAGTTGAGCTATTATCCTTGAGTGTAGCCTACGCTCAGCAAACACCCCATACTATAATAGGTGTTTTAAGTGGCTGATGAAATACATATACAGTGATTCTCTTACACTGGCGGGGTGCAAGATCATCATGTGATTTTAAACGTAGCCTTTCATTCGTCATAACATTCTCCTTACTTGACAAAGACTTTGTTCTTCTGTTGGTAGTCATAGAGACCAAAGCCGTGGCTGGTGCCAAATGCCACCAGCTTCCACTCCGAGTGCAGGGTGAGAGCCGTGACCACAGCGGGCGGCTGGCACTGCACCAGGGCGAAGGGCTGGAAGCCTGCAGGGAACACGACAGGCTCCTCCCGCACATCCAGGCGAGTGTGGCCCTGGGCACAGTCATTTGGCTCCGTCACCACACACACACACATTCACTTTCATATGGCATGAGCGCCGCTAAACCCCGCGTGTATTACATACAAACATTTTGAAGAACGATACTCGTGCCATCCTTGCCTGGACCAATCCTTTGTCTTACTCTGCATCAAGCGTTTATTCAGAAACAAACCAGGACTAGGAGGACTAGCTAATATACACCTTATATCAGTTTTAGACAGCTACTGACTGACTACCTGCGTAGGTCCAGAGACACACCCCTGACAGCCTGACAACCCCGCTGCTGGTAATACGGTGGATTGTGCTACCCCACAATGTAATACTGGCATTTATGCAAAACCCCGCTAAAAAGATCAAGACGTACTTATTTTCAACAGTTACATTCATTTAAGGTTAGACCAACAGCTACAGAAATGTTTGTTTTGTAAACAATAGAAACAACGCTTGTGTGAGCTGCCTGGCTAGCGGTGGCAAGCGCTATCCCCAGTCACAGAGGTGTGTATGAGAAGCTGGGCTCTGAGCCCGTACCTTCCAGCGGAAGCCCTCCTGACCCTGAAGAAGGTCTACCACCCGTGCCTCCACCGTCTGCTCAGCAGGCTCATCGTTCAGCTCCAGGACCAGGATCTGGACAGTGGCAGTGGAAGGCTGTGCATAAACATTGAGACCTGCAGTGTAGTGTATTCCTACTCAGACTCTAGCGCTGGCCCCACCTGTCCAGCAGTGCCTGCTACAGTCAGGTAGCCGCTGTATTTACACAGATGGATCTTCTGCACCCCCAGACGTGGGTCATCACTGTAGGGGTCAAAACAGCCCACCTGCATGGTAAGCAAAGGCAGACACTAGCTATGTGGATGTGGACCAATACCCTTCCTTCATGTTCACGTGCGCTGGGTTGGAAAGAAACACTAACATGGGCCAGCAAGTACGCACTGTGCGCTCCACACGGTCTGTGGCCAGGAGTGTTGTTGCACGTAGCGGCTAGCAGGGTGTCGTGTGTGCCTACCTTCCTGAAGGGAGGCCACTCTCCTTCAGTGCCCTGGTTCATGTTTTCGTTTGGGTCGGTGTCCGTGTGGAACACAGCAGCCGTGCTCAGCTTGTACATGGGATACAGACACACTCCTGACGCATCCCAGAAGCGCACGGTGCCATCCTCGTGCCTGTCAGGAGGGAAGCAGCCACAACATCAGGTTGCCACTCACACCATCATTAGACAGCAGTACACATGGGCCTACTGTGGACACTGCTCAGGAAAGACATCAAACATGCTATGCTAGTATACTATGCAGCAATGCATACATACTACTACTGTATTAGCTTAGCAGACATGCTAGTGGCTGTATCTTGGCTACATCATAATACACTGTAGCTAGTGCAATATGACTAGATTTGTCTGATCTGAAATCAAGACTATATGACTAGTGTGGTCTTCAACTGAGAAGACTCAACTCACCCAGTGAGCAGCAGGTCTCTCTGGGGGGGGTCTGGGGCCAGGTTCTGCCCTCCCATTATTGGCCACAGCTGCAGGGACAGCGAAATAAACAAAGGACAGCAAATTAGACAATTACTACAGAAGACAATCTGCAGAAGGGTGGCATGCGTCCGGATGGCAGGTACCGTTTTGGAGTAGTGTGTGTTCTGGAGCTGCCCGGCAGACAGCACCCGCTCCCACAGCTTCAGAGGAATGGCGGAGACGTGGTGCGAGCAGGTGATGGCCGAGCTGTGCAGGGGGACCAGGTAGGGGGTCTGGATGACCGGCCAGCCTGGGGTCTGCAGGTCGATGACCAACAGCTCCTCCTCCACTAAGACCACCAGCGCACTGGGATCCCCTAGGGACAGGTGGATGTACCAGGTGTTATGACTGCCTTTATCTGGACACTATACGGCCACATGACGTAATGTGTGGATAGGGTACAGGATTCTAACCCAGACTGAAATGGCATTATACTTTCAATTATATTATTGTCTTACATTTGTGAGAAAGGCAGACGGCTCATTTGGATCTCAAATGTTGTGAACACAGGGGAATGCTCTGGGCCCTCAAGGTATTCAGTGAAGGCATAATATAACCTAATGAATTCCCATTTTATGTACGTGACACGTTACATGACACGCAAGACCCCCCTAGATAGGACCAAACTATTTAGAGAGCCACCAAACACCAAGTACCGGTAAGGGACTGCATTTATATATAGCTTTTATGCAAAGCGCTTTACGGTATTTTGCCTCACATTCACCCACGACCAACCACCGAGAGCAGTTAGGGGGGGTTGGGCATCTTGCTCAAGGATGCTTACAGGTAGGGCAACACAGGGCTCGAAAAACCTTCCGGCCCAACACCCAGACAAACCTGTCCCCATGTAATTTTCTAAAACCTATCCATATTAGATATATATGTGTGTGCGCCAAATATTTTTGAGCAGAGCACTCCAGAATCTATGGTATGCACAGGGCTAAATAAGATTTCATCCAATCAGGAACAAGTAGGCTATTTTACCACAACCTTACTCGCGACCAATGAATGTAACAGCATGATAGTAAAGGACTGAAGCCTTTCATTTGAAGTCTTCATTCCTCTTAATTGGGCCCCAATTTTACCTAGACATCTGATCATTTGTGATTACCATGGCTGCATGCATGGGGTGTTAACAGGTATTTTGAGTTTATTACGTTACATACAATCAATCTGAGGCCACAACAGTATTTCAGTAGCAAATTGTTTTGGGGTCAAATGTCTTTGTTTTAGGCCATGCATGGTAAATTAAGATGACATGCAGTAAAATGCCCTTTGTGACACGCCCACACCAGAAGCGTTGTTTGCACATACGGGCTAGCTGTGGCTACCTTAATCTCAAGAAACTGAGCTACCTCCTTTTCCGTCTGATTTCAGTGTCAGGTTTGGCATGGTGGGTTGTGCATGACACTGAATCGGAAGGTCTGAGGTTCAAATCTTACTACCACCACTAAAAACTTTACTTAGGTCAGCTCCTAATTTTTAACTACATTTAGTTTTTTTAATTTATGTATTTATACATACATGTGTGTGTATATGTACATATACACACATATACATATACACACATATATACACACACACACACGCACACGCACACGCACACACACACACACACATATACACACACACACACACACACACACGCACGCACACACGCATACATACACACGCATACACACACACGCATACACACACACGCATACACACACACGCATACACACACATATATACATATATACACACATATACATATATATATACACACATATACATACACACATATATACACATATATACACACACACACACATATATACACACACACACATATATACATATATACACACACACACACACATATATACACACACACACACATATATACACACACACACACATATATACACACACACACATATATACATATATACACACACACACATATATACATATATACACACACACACATATATATATATAATAAGCAAAGGCTATGGACTTTTATGAGGGGCCCTGCGGCAAAAAATGTCTAGTTTCAACGTTTTAATGTCTAGTAACTACTCCATTACCCCTCAACCAACAAAAACATAAAAATAATCACCACATTCCAGAGATAGGTTAAATTATTTTTCACAAATATACATTTAGAGATATTGACACATTTAATGATTTTTTACATTGAAATGAAAGCAAGGTTAATCGTTGAGCTAAGATAGCTGTATAAAGACATACTATTCACCTGTTACCCTCGCTGACAATTACTGTAGTTCCAAAGATTGCGGGTTCAAACCCCACCTTGAACTTCCTTCCACTATGCATTAACTGTGGCACGATGGCCTATCTAGCAGATAAAGAGACTGCCTTCAATCCAGACTGTATATTATGCATTTTGCATGCGTGTGCACGGTTATCTAGTATGCCTGCACGTAAGGGTTAAACGACTGGGAAAATATCTAATAGTTAATTATTGTGACAAATATTGCTATTGCATTTGCGATTTTTTTCTATTTTTACATTTGTTCAATATTCAATGCGTAATAGACTTAAAATGTGATCATAGAGCATTACCAAATGAGCTAATGAGACCCAAAGTTTAATTGCTCTATATGCTAATACAAAAATGAAAACTACAGCAATTAACACAAACGGCTGTTACCATGTCATGTTTTATAAGCCTAATAAAAGTATAATAATAAACAAACACTGACATGGAAATGATGATGAATGATGCCATGATGTTGAGCTATTCATTATGGCCCCCTCACTGACAATGGGGTGCAACCCTGCCACAGACTATAATTAAAGTGTCTGGCTCTGCACCTTGATGTGCGCTGAATCAGTTTAAATTTAGCCAGTTATGCTCCATCCATGACGTTCACGAGTTAAATATCAATCAATGACTGATATATGGCATCACATTATTGTTGAAACTAGAATGTGCATAAAGTTATCAAGCACGCCCGTGCACACACACACATTGAGCATGCAGAGGGGAAATGTTGATGCAAAACACCTAACGCGATCTGAATTATTCAGTTTGAGGACGTTATTCACAATTTGCTATTAGAATAACATTGTTCATCTCACTTAAAAAACTAAGTCACATGCGTTTTCTAAGAGTCTTATTAATAAACTTTTGGCTGGCTGCCTTCTTCCTTGTAGGTAGGCCTATCTCCATCGCCCTCCCAGCGGGCTGGAAAAGTTGTCAGTTTTATGACAACGTTTATTAAAATCTGAACAAGTCACAATTGGAACCTGCCGGTCAAGCTTTAAAACCAAGAACGGTAATCTGAATCATCAAGAAAATGCTATTACACCGCGCAAGCATAAGCCTAAACATAACATGCCTACCTGATCAGTAACTCTGGGGCATTTATTTTAATCTGCTGCTGATAAAGTGAACTCTCTTGTTCTCTGCAGTCTTAAACAAATAATTAATCAACATTTGTTTCTCCACGTTGAACTGATAATCAGCGGAAGAAATTTAAGCAACACCACAAATGCTTTTCTTTTCCTTGTCATTTGTTTTGACCTTTATTTTACCAGGCAAGTTGACTGAGAACATATTCTCATTTGCAGCAACTGAGCGTGGGCGTAGGCTGTACGCAGTCACCTTGAGGTGTTTCTGATTGGTTAACATGACTGCAGCAAGAGCACAGCGTAATACAGCTTCACACGATGAGGATGGCATGAAGCCTGACAACAGTTTAAACCCTGGGTCAGACGTGCGCACATAACTTCTAAATCACTGCCTTTGGGGTTAGAAAAATGGTAGTTATATTGCTAATGCAATTAATCGTTCAGCCCTACTACACGTAGGCAAGGTTAAGCAAAGCGTTAAAAGTGCGTGTACCTGTGTGCTGTGGGCTGTCTCGGATGACAAAGAAGTCAATGACCCGGGAGGTGAAGTCCAGAGCGACATGGGTTTTCCCGTGGATCACGCTGATGCAGTGGCGGTCGCCGTAGCTGGCACGTGGCATGCCACCGCTGAACAGCAGGAACGGAGAGCTGTGCACGTATGCACACACAGTTTATTGACCGATTAATCAGTAACAGCAGAGCATGAAAATACGTTTACTTTCTATATTACGGGACAATTCCCATGAACTAACATGGGCACTGGGGCCCATGATGTAAAAGTGCCAAAATGTTAATCTGCAGTCCCTGGCAGGTTGATGTAATACAAAACCATTAGAAGGATACATACAAGAGCACATACGCACACAGACCATTATTAAAACTAAAATAACCTATAACCAGATTATGACAGGATGTTTGACTGTCCAGTAACCGCTGTTTTACAGATTTGGAGGAGTTGAGAGATGCAATATACCTCAATTCTGTGGGTAGTGTTTCATGTCTGTGCTGCTTGATAGGAAAAGACTTACTGTTCAAGATGCCCAATTGAAATGTGTACCAGATTAACTTGAGAATTAATACTGTACTACATGTAGAGGCAATCAGCTTCTTTACACACATTTAAATTATATTTGTTTTTTCATTCAAATCGTGAACAATTTCCAGCACAGCAATCACCTTGAGCACTAAGAAAACCACTGTATATCGTTTAGGGTTTAATAGAGTCAGTATTGCATTACTGTACAGTAGTTTTACTACTAATGCTACACTATGGTGATAGCAAAAGAGAGAACGTACCCATCTGCTGCAGAAAACTGGATGATCTTCGAGATGGCCTTACAGGGAAAGTGTCCTATAGAAAACACAGGTCAGTCCAACTGGGAATGTATTGTACCCACAAGAAACCTACCTACTGTATGTTAAGAAGTCAAAGCTTGTCATTTTCACCATAAGGAATATCCGGTTTCTCTTCCTCGTCTGCAGTATCTGCCCCACCTATGGTCCACCGACAGTAGCTGCCGTCATTGTGGGAGCTGAGAATATGGCCGCCGTCCTCCGTCCACCACACACTTTCCAGTTGCTTTAAGAACATGAAGTGGTATATATTTAATTAAACACTTTTCCCTGCTTGATCTGGGCTCAGGATACACACACACACACACACACACACACATTACACAGTACATTGCCATGCTATTGGTCATTAGCTATAGAACTAACACTTGCAAATGCTAGACCCCAGTTAATACAGAGCCAATATTACAGTGGGCATATTATCTTATTTTCCTCAAGATATCAGATGATGATACAATGTGTATTACACATAGATTAACCATGTCGTTTTCAAGGGAAACTTAATTTATATGCATTTTATATGTAAATCTGCTTTGTGCATCCAATCTCTACTTCCTGTTCTATAGCAGCCTTTCCACTCACTGTAATACATTTGTTCACAATAAAAGTCTAAGCAAAGATGTGGAAAAAAAAAAAGTCTAATGGAAATAAATGGTTTGTGTGAACCATGGTTAGGAATGCTTTGCAGTAAACAATGGTTTTATGTTGCACTACTGTGAAAACGTAAGGCGGCATGGATTTGGACCCTCCTCTGCACTACCTGTGTAGCAGGGATGTGTTGGATGGCTCGCTGTCTGCCCAGGTCCCAGATCACCATAAGTCCTCTGCCGTAACCAATCACCACCTGGTTGGGGTCAGTAGGGTTCTCATGGAGAGCTTCAACATGTTCCAAACTCCGTCTGCCAATGTAGTCATCTGGCGCACTGGAGACAGAGAAAGATGGGTAAAACGAGGATGATGGCATTGTGGTTGGAATGCCGGCTCTGACCCATGTCGCGAGACAGGAAATTTGCTATGGTCGGGCCTAAATGGGGGAGGGATTTGTTCTGAATACCATCAAGAGCAGCATTTGGCACCGCCCACAGGGTTTCAGGCTGGGGTACAGAGGAAAAGGAATTTCCTCTATTCTAGGAATAATCATCTTTCTAGGATTGTTCGTGGACTTTTAGTTCCTGGACCTCAGTGAGAAATGGGCTGTAGCTGTTTTGGTTGAAATAGTGTATTATGTATAGGGGGAATTAATACTAACCTAGAACGACTACAAAAGTAAAGTCGTATGCAATTACACCCACCTATTAGCGACTTGATCTAGGCTGATGTTCCTCTCTTCCAGCTCACGGAAGCCTGGCACCTCCACAACAAACACATGGCCTCCCTCTGTCCCCAGTAACAAGAGCTCCCCGGAGGAGTGGGCTAGCACCGCTGTGACCCTGGTCACACTTGGGGGAGCTCTGGGGAATACAGCGCATAGAGATTGGTCAGATCAATGTGCGCTCAGCTGTGAACACTTAACGCCACTGCACATCACAGCTACAGTATAGTGGGGGGCGGTGGTGGTCGTACCCAGGTGGGCCCGTCAGCGTGAAGCGGCCTATCTCCAGGAGTTCAGACGCGCCCTTGTGGGCTTTCAGGGTCCACATGTGCAGACTGTTGTCATCCAGGAGGGTCACCAGCTCCACCTAGCAGCCAGACAAAGCAAGGACAAACAGCAGGTCCTGTATTCATGAGATGGCTCTTTCTTCTGTCATTGTGGAGGTGTTGGGAGGCCTTGGCTCACCTGCTGTGGCAGGAAGTGGACTCGAGTGACAGCAGCGTTCTCATCATGCAGGCCCATGAACTCCACGCCTGGGGAACCATAGCTGAGCAACGTTAAGGACTCACTGGGGACAGCAGAGACATGACTCATTGACCGAATATTTTTTATCAATGACGGAAAAATTGGAAGGCCGTCTGTCAATTTGACAGATTACACTGAGGGAAATCTACCAGTTTTTAATTGCATGTTGAATTGAACTATGCTGCGATCATCACTACAGCGAGTGTTAGTAATCTGCAATCGAATCCTATATTGAGAACTAAAAAAGGAGCAGACACCGCCCCTTGCTAAGGTGCAGTAATGAGAGTTAAGTGTGCGCAAACTCTGAAGCCGGTTCTAACAAAAGCTACACGTAATCGTTAGAGGTTAAATGGGTAGCTTTCTATGGTTGGTAGGTTGTATTGGTTTCATTTATAGGGGTGCACACATGCACCGATCAGTGTAAATATAGTTGTGTCAAAACAGGCCCTGGAACAGGAAGGTTTGTTTTGAGAACTCGTTTGAAAAATTGGATACTTGAGAAACACACAATCAACTGGCCTAATACTAAGGAAGGGAATATCGTGGAACAATACAAAGTCTGGCCAAGGCTGTTCTCCCTAAAATGTCCTGTTTTCCATGCATTTTGTTAGCTAGCGTGTTTGTGTATCCTACATGCATTTGGTTTAAATCGACATAAGACTACGTATCTGGCCCACAAATCTTCTGATCACCAGCCACTACATGCTATACATTCTGTGCATGTTCCACATATTTCAGGTTTAGCCTGTGCAGATTACAGTAGCCAATATTTTAATTTTCCAACAAAGAGCGTCATGTTTCTTAAACCGAAAGCAAGTGTTGCATAATATTGATATTATAGTAGTAGACAAGGGAGACATGGAGCGGTATGGCATTTTAAACTGCCCGAACATGGGAACATTTTGAAATTTTCGCTAAAGCTGCTGTCTTTCTTTACGTACATAATACGTCGCCAGCAAAGAGCATCATCAAGACAACATGACAATTGTTGCGGTAAAGGCTGGCTGTGAATTATAACAACTGAAGTACCCCACAGCCCCTACAATATCACTGAAAAGACTAAGCTACATATGAGTTTATTGTAAAATTAATCTGATTCGGTCTTGCAAACAGATTATTTGTTCAAGTGTAAAATGAAAACGAATGCAAAACTAAGACACTGTTATTAGGCCTAGTTGTAAACATTTGAATATTTTCAGGCCTTCTATACCTACCTACCTAACTACCGCAACCACTGACACACACAAAACTAACCCTAAGCTACATGTCTGACCTTTGACCTCGTCCAATTAAGTCTCATCTTGACTGTCTAATGTCAAATTCATGTGGAAGAATGATGTGATGTCAACATTCCAAACAGCGGAAACCTTAGTACCGGTATGTGGAAAATTGACACATCTCAAATATGTGAAGAATATGAGAAGCATGTCGGTGCGACTGTTCTTGGTAATGGAGCCTTAAACTAATAAAGGCTTCATTTATTCCCCGGGCTTATTTGATCTGAGAACAGTGTGGTCCATTATGTGAAGCCCCAGCCCGCTGACAGACAGCACAAGGGTTATCACAACCGGTGTGTGTGAGAGCACGCTATAGAGGAACATAATGGAGATAGTGTACAGACTGGCTCCAACACACGGACACACACACACGAGCGACAGCGTGGGAAACTGAAATTTGTTAATCAAGTGCCCATGTGACCAATAATATTTATGTG
Organism: Forbesichthys agassizii; assembly: GCA_026546735.1. Classification (NCBI taxonomy): domain Eukaryota; kingdom Metazoa; phylum Chordata; class Actinopteri; order Percopsiformes; family Amblyopsidae; genus Forbesichthys; species Forbesichthys agassizii. The sequence continues at coordinate 3,792 of JAODLL010045221.1, read as the reverse complement.
CACATTGGCACGGGGCCATGCCCCCCTCCAAGCTCTAACATGACACCTGTACAGTACATGGCACACAACTCTCACACACAAACAGAGAGGATACAGTTTGATGGCACCAGAGCGGGTCCCAATGGCCAGCAGCTGTAATGAGGGGCTGTAGCCCAGGGCACTGGGCTGGTGGGGAAAGCCATGCTCCACCGTCTGTCAGCAAAAAGACATTGCTGAAAGTATGAATCATATCTGAGCAGAACAGGTCACTGGTCTCCAGTCACCAGGAAACACACTACTGTTCAGTGTCAGTTGTAGTGGTGGTAGAGCTAGATGAAGCAATACAAACAGTTGTAGCAATGCAGATTTATGAGGCACTAATTTCTAAATTAATCTGAGGTCCAAATCCATAAGGATGCAACAAATAATCAATCACCAATTCATAGTGAATGTTGGATCTGGGTACACCAGGATACATACAACCAGAACCTACTTACAGCATTCAATAACTACACTATCCAGTTTGAATGCACAGTGTGGACATGCAGGTGCCGCATTGTGTGTTCTCCAAACCCTCTGGCGAATACATACACACAGGCCATTAGCATCCACCAGCTTACCTTGTTGAACTGGAAGAGTTCCTGTTTGAGCCGGTCTCTTTGAGACTCAATGCCATGTCTCCTGAACCTCTTCATGCCCTGGCACCAGCGGCTGGGAGCCTGCCACGCCCAGCTCCTCTACACTGCCTGGACGGATGAAGACACACACACACCAGCCAGTTACCGCAGCACAGGAGGAGGCAGGGCTAGAGACGGTGCTGTACTGTTTATACCTCAGCACACTGAATCAGCGGCCTGGAATGTTGACCTGAGCTACTGTACATGTCTATAGAATTCATTGGATCTTTTCTTTTCTTGGGAAGTAATTGCTTTGAAGAAAGGCTGTAAAAAATTGTGTGTGTATACTATTATTTAAAAAATTGTTCGGTGTGCATGTTTGCAATAACATTCAATGCCTTTAACTATGTTTAATAGCTGTTTAATAGCTGTTTACTATGCAAGTGTTGCTCAATGATGTTTTAAAAGCAAAGCTGCATATTTGAACAACATGCATTAAATACCAGTAGCAAATGTCATGTTCATTACCAGTGCATTTCATTTCAGTGGTAGTTGTAAACAGATTTGTTGTCGTTAACCATGTGAACGTTGTTCAACCCCCAGCCCAACTGCTTCCTGTTTTGTAATCTGTTCATTAATTAAATTTAAAATAAACATTACAACATCATGAATACACAGTTACAGTGATAAAAATGTCACAAAATAAAAGTTGTTTTTTGTCCATATTGCCCAACCCTATGTAGAGGAGGAAAAAACAGAAATAACTTTTACTCGCACGGAAATACTGGCCTATTAAACGAGTATGAATGCCTGGGCCAATCAGTGAGAGTGGGTGGGCACACAAGCAGCGAGGAGCCAGGGAGACAAGACTTTACAAAGATTTCCATAAAATAAAAAAATGCGGCGGGCACGTGGACTGAACCACCAAGGCATTATTAACCTGCAGGCATTCTGCCCAGTTAAGACATCAACTTAAATTACTTTGGCCAGTGAGCTCTGTCCCAAAACACACGCATGTCATGTGCACCTGACTAAAACAGAAAGTTGGTAAAAACATAGGCCCACTGGGATTTTACCCCAGTATGCCCACCGCAATAAAAATCTCCAGACAAAGACTGTGCACAAATTAAATATGATTAAGAAAAAGCCAGTTTATTAGCTTGGCCCTTAGCTTGGAAAGGCTAAACCAATATTTATTTCTATTTCCATTTATTTTCTTATCCATCCATTATCTTGACGTGAGTGTCAATGCTAACAGCCAATGAAAATCGACTTGCTTATTTAGGGCCGGCCACGGTACTGTCGAACTAGGCATCTCCTAGGGCCCCATGATATTAAAAGGTCCCAAAAACATAAAAATATGTCTGATCATTTGCGCTGCACGCGTTGCCCCACATCGGCTGCAGCAGTGATGTAGGGCAGACTCTCCTAATCCTTGCATGAACAGTGGCCAGATTCAATTTCATTGAAAGATTGGAGTTATATTTATGATATTCATAGCCAACTACTGATAATTTAAACCTTAAGGGTGTTTTGGCCATTTTTCATTACTTTGATACAATTGCTTCTAAAAGCATTTCTGTAATAGGTAAAATAAAGTGTTTATATATCTCTGAAATCAGCACCCTCTCAGCTACAACCAGGGAAATAAAAAAAATATATATTTTGGGGAGAAAAAAAACTTTTTGTTTCAGTTTGTTTTAAAAATGCAAATAAAGTGCTTAACTTTTGTGTTTTTTAGTATTCAGAGGATGGTAAACTAGTGTGTAGTTTAGTTCATGTCTTGACTAACTTCCAAACTCTTCTAAGATCAAAAAATATAAATAATAAATAGAATGCAGCTGTTCAATTAAGTGTAAGCGCTTATATTTATAAGACTTGAGCTTCACTGGGTATGCCATTATCTATATATCCACATTGTTGCTGTTGTTAAGTAAAAACATTTTTAATACATTTGACTATTTTTTTCCAGTATAGTTGGATTATTTTCATTAGTTTCATCATTTACCGTCTATAAACAGAGGAATGCTTCCAGTGGAACCTAAATGCAAAACAAAAAAAAGTTTCCAAGGGACATTTTACACGGCTACATACACGTGCATTTTGATTTGATTCATTTGATAAATTAATATTTCAGTTGCAAGTATAGGCGCGATTTGCCGTAAAAAAAAAAAAAAAGAGAAAAAAAAAGACTTTATACCTATTATCGTTCTAAAGATATGACATACACTGCTCAAAAAATAAAAGGGAACACTAAGATAACATCCTAGATTTCAATTAGTTCATTCATTCAGATCTAAATGAATGAACTAATTGAAAGACTTTCATCTTTACATAGTTGAATGTGCTGACAACAAAATCCCACAAACATTTTCAATGGAAATCCAATTTATCAACCCATGGAGGTCTGGATATGGAGTCACACTCAAAATCAAAGTGGAAAACCACACTACAGGCTAAAACAAGTCAAAATGAGACTCAGTAGTGTGTGTGGCCTCCACGTGCCCGTATGACGTCCCTACAACACCTGGGCATGCTCCTGATGAGGTGGCGGATGGTGTCCTGAGGGATGTCCTCCCAGACCTGGAATAAAGCATCCGCCAACTCCTGGACAGTGTGTGGTGCTGTGTTGGCGGATGGAGCGAGACATGATGTCGCAGATGTGCTCAATCGGAGTCAGGTCTGGGGAAAGGGCGGGCCAGTCCATAGCATCAATGCCTTCCTCTTGCAGGAACTGCTGACACACTCCTGCCACATAAGGTCTAGCACTGTCTTGCATTAGGAGGAACCAAGGGCCAACCGCACCAGCATATGGTCTCATAAGGGGTCTGAGGATCTCATCTCGGTACCTAATGGCAGTCACATGGAGGGCTGTGCGGCCCCCCAAAGAAATGCCACCCCACACCATTACTGACCCTCCATCATGCTGGAAGATGTCGCAGGCAGCAAAACGTTCTCCACGGCGTCTCCAGACCCTGTCACGTCTGTCACATGCTCAGTGTGAACCTGCTTTTATCTGTGAAGAGCACAGGGTGCCAGTGGCGAATTTGCCAATCTTGGTGTTCTCTGGCAAATGCCAAACGTCCTGCACAATGTTGGGCTGTAACCCCCCACACACAACCCCCACCTGTGGATGTCGGGCCCTCATACCACCCTCATGGAGTCTGTTTCTGACCATTTGAGTGGACACATGCAC
>JAODLL010045210.1:0-20207 GCA_026546735.1 Forbesichthys agassizii | reverse complement strand
AGAGAGAGAGAGAGAGAGAGAGAGAGAGAGAGAGAGAGAGAGAGAGAGATTTATAATTCAATGCATGTTCTATTTGGGGGTCACAGCTGCTGAAGGAGAGATATGGCATTGAAGGGAGCGGTGTTTTAGCTTTGATTGAGTTCAGATATCAACTATCAACTTTCTTCAGGATAGCTAACTCCATCTTTAATAACTAGAAGTACTGTAAGAGGCCAAGCATAAACCCTGAATGACAGTCCCAGGAAACATGGCAGTAGACACTATTGTTCCGGTAGGTAGTTTTCTCCTGGCATCTGTCAAACCCCGAGTTGTCCATCAGTGGCCAGACACTGAAGCCTGCCTCCAGAGAACACGTTTCCCCCGCTGCTGCTGACTCCAGCGGTGGTGTACTTTACACCACTGCAGCGGACGCTTGGCATGGCGCGTAATGATCTCAGGCTTGTGTGCCGGCTGATGCTGCTTCCAGAGGCACATTGGAACTGCAGTGAGTTGTAACAGAGGACAGAGAGGAGTCTTGTTTTCAGCACTGGAAGGTCCCACTCTAAGTGCGTGTGGTCTACTGCTTGGTGGCTGACCTGTTGGCACACCTGTTGTCACACCGCACAATAACATCACTTACAGGTTGACCCAGCAGGTCTAGCAGGGCAGACATACGCACACTTTCATATCAAAGTTTGCATCCTATGACGTGCTTAAAAGTAACAAATATTTTGTGTGTTGAATGTTATTAACGCACTACTGCTAAGGCCATATGTTTTAACTTGAAACATAAGTATTTTAACTGGAACCCCATGACAGTCCTTACCTCAATTTAAGACCACAGCCTGACATTGAAGTATTTCTTTGGTCGTTATATTTAATGAACTGAACCCATGCCTGCATACACCAAACTTACAGTGGTGTCCTCTGAATCTGAATTCTAAGGTCATGGCGTTAGCAGCACCTGCTGGTGATTACAGAGATAGCAGACTTACAGTGGTGTCCTCTGAATCTGAAAAGCATACAGTAATTCCAACCTACAGAACGTAGAAAGTAAAATGCCAGTGTGGGAAGAAGAATATTTGATTCCCAAAATGTATGCCACTGTCTCAGGTGACAAAGAAAGAGGCTGGCTCGTACAGAGCTGTGGTGGCGGATGGTAAACGAGAAGATGTCAGCACCTTGGAGTTACTGGATGAAGGTTAAGCATATCTGCAATAAACATAAAATATCATCCATATTTTACTGTCTACATTTTATAAGCAATAAATTATCTCTTGCATGACAGACACAAATCTAAACTTTTTTTTTTTAATTCATGGGTGTTTTCAAACATTTGCAATTCATTTTAACAGCAATACATAACTGTGTTTGCAAGCCTAATTGCTTTAGTTTTTTAATATCTTTCCAGAGTTTGACAGGCTCCTGCAAATCCTGAGTAAAAAGTGTGGTGAGTTCATTTCAGATGGAGGTGCTAGTTTATAGAAATATTTATTTCATAATGTGTCAACAACTCATTTCAGGTGCATTCATTTGGGACAGCGATAATGCTTATAAAATTCATGTTAATTAATGGTAGGGTGCACAGTGTTTTTGAATATGGCCTGTTATGCACTCTGGAGATAATCCCAGAGCACAAACAGTGATGATACATGAATGGCTTTGCCTTTTTCTAAAGACATCCATTGTGTCACTGCACTCTTTACATCACTCTCTCTATCGAACCACCAGCCCTGACGGCAAGCACATTGGGCATACAGAGCACCCCAGTGGGCTTTAAGCTGTACTGCTCACTGAAATACTACCACAGCTATCTGAAGACCAGCTGGCAATTCAAGTGAGTGCTCACTCATAACATTCATACTGTAAGATGTGGTGCTTTTAAAAATCTCAAACCAGAAGGACAGTTCTGCACACAGTATTAAACTCATACCCATTTCTAGTACTAATTTTGTGCCATGTTCAACAACGATTCTCAACAGTGCTTGACAGTAATTATCATATGCATTCAGATTTTGCAAGCAAATGCTCAAATCTAAACATATAGGCATTTAAAACCTATAAATGTATACGGTACATTCAAATTGCTAAAGGTAATTAGTTAGCCTCCTTCACTAATCTAACCTCATTTCACTCTAAGCAGATGGAAAAGTGTCTAGTGTGTTCTAAGGTCATGGCGTTAGCAGCACCTGCTGGTGATTACAGAGATAGCAGACTGAAAACTATAGTTTTGCATCATTGCATTCTTGAGTGTGTTATTCAAGATTCAGGTTATGGATAACTACAGTAGCTCCAAATAACATTTTCTTGTCTAAAAGGTTTTTGAGCAGTAATGAATTACGCTCTGTCATTGTGCTGCAGGGACAAAATAATTGACAAAGAAGCTAGGACCAAACCTGGCAGCAGTATACAGAAAGTCTGGATTGAGATATGTAACCCAACCGACAATGACAAAGGCAAATACACCCTGAATATGTTTGACGGCCAAGAGACACACCAACGACATCTTGACATTTCTGGACAAGGTAATCTAAGAGTGATATGTTTTCACAATATTAGCTCAAATACACCCACACCCCCCTTAAATAATTGTATTATAACAACTTAAACATTAATCTGAAATACAATATGAATATCAGTTGCATTTTTATATGTTTTGTCTTTCATTATTTCTTAAAGCCTTTGCTGATGCTTTGTTGGAGTACCAGAGGTTGAAGTAAGTAAGGTGTACATCATGCATATTATTGTGGTTTGCTAGCTCAAACAAAGACAATACATGTTATGTTTCACGTTAAAGTAATTCAAGAGGAAATATTCATCCCACGTATTTGGCTTTTATTCCTCAGGCAAGTGGCAATAGCTGAGAATAGTGAGTAAGCCCTTTCTACAAAGCCTCTATCAGGTCAACTGTATAATCCCATTACAGCCTCAAAGGAATGCACAGGCCTACAATAAAAACAAAATATACAATTTCTCCCCTCGGGCAAGGAAAAACTTCCTGGATCACTCAAATTATTGAAACGTTGTAGAGGTTTTTCCTTGTTTCAAATATAGTTGTTTCTTCTTATAGATCGGGCAAAAGTGACCAAGGGCCTCCCTGACGTGGTAGCTATCATGGAGGGCAAGGTATAGCCTACATTATACTGTACACACAGTTATAAACAGCAATGGGTTCATTCACATACAATCACATGACTGCAGTTAGCATTCTCATCTTTTATTCTACAGTCTGATGTTTTCCATTTAAGATGGGTACATTTGAGGCCCAACTAGGACATATTCTTTTGACATTTAGTGAGGATATCAATATAAAATGTTCTACTTTTCCATCCAGATATCACTTTCATTTTTACTGTCAATGACAATGAGGCAGAGAACAGTATGTGTTTGCATGGTACCTCATTCAGACAAAATCATATTGCTTCATGTGTGCCAATAGTCTATATTTTCAGCTACTGTATTATGCAGTGCACATTTAAGAGCAAATCAATTGGATTCTCATTGCCATGGCGTCTTCCTGTCATTGCCTGCAGCCGAATAATCAAAACAATTACGTCCTATGTCCTTTCCTAGCCAGTTTTCCTTGACCTCGAGTGAAGACGTCATTGGGTAAAGGAAAGGTGTGAAAGAGAATTTAGAAGGATTTAGGAATAGGAACCACGGTGGCAAGAGAATCCGACCACCTTGGATACGCAATTATGCAACAGTGAATGACGTGTGAAATGGACTAGAAAACAAGCGCACCTTTTCAGCCAACTTCGCCAGTGCGTTCTAACTTCATAAATTAAAGGCCATGTTGTTTCATGCAGGCTATGTAAACATGGACAGCCCCGTGAAAAATATGAAGTCATTACCAAAGTTGCAAACCAGAGCAGCCAGCGCTTTGCTCGGCGCAGTGCTTGGCATACAAACCCGTTGTAGCAGCGCAAACTAAACATGGGAGATGGTTTCAGAGGGCAGCGGTGCCATTATCGCGTTGAGGCAATGGCCAGACACAGGTCAGACACAGGGTTGCTTGCCCATGCTCACCTCTGCCTCTGTGTTGGGTTACTAGGTTTACATAATCCACACACAATATTGTATCACTGTGAAATAGAATAACAGGAGAATATACCAGTCGGGAGCACAGCACATTATCTCCTTTCCTTTCGTAAGGGATGGTCCAGTGTACACTATGCTAAACAGTGTTGGGCAAGCTACTCAAGAATAGTAATAAGTTACAAGTTACTTATTACTCCTTTAAAAAGTAATGACATTACTTAACTTATTACTGGGTATTAAAAGTAATTAGTTACATTACTAGTTACATAACTATATAACTTTCACAATCACTGCCCTGTCTCACCCCTTCTGAAAAATAACCTGTGTAGCCAGCTCTTATTATAATTTAATCCTCTTTATTTGACCTATAATTAACCTTAGGAGTCAACAATCAGCCAAAGTGAAAACATTGTAGCCTCTCAAACCAGATGATTGGACAGGTTGGTTCAATTAGCCTAGCCTAAGTTTGCTAGGACCAGATATCTCGTTCATGTACCACAGTAACTATTAGTTACTTGGATTAGTAATTCTCATTTCATTACTGTTGGGTCTGTTAAGGCAGCCAGGGCCAGTGTGTGCATATTTCTATTTCTCTGCGACTTCATCTAGAGCCGTACATTTCTCCACCACTCACACAAATAGCCTCATGTTTCGACGTACTTATAACTAGAAGCTAGTTTTACAATTTGATAGCGGGACACGTTACCTTATGATATAGATAATGTGTGCATGTTTAACATCAATTCCGAAAAGTTTAAATGGCGCATGCAAACACCAGACCCGATTAGGTGACAGGTAACAGGTAACCCAAAACCGTTAATCGGAAAGATTCTGTTCGGAAAGACTAAAAAAGTGTCCATGTAAAAAGCTTCTGTGTTTCCCTTGTGATCCAGGCCTGTTCTTTGTCACTCCCTGTTTCCTAGTCTCATTATTTCCACCTGTGTCTTGGTTAATCATGTCTCATGAGCTTCACCTGTCCCTCGTTGTCTTTGTCTAATGGGCTGTGTCTCCTGTCTTGTCTACCTATTTAAGCCTTTGTGTTTTAATATATTACATGTAGACGCTCTCTCTGTTCCTGTAATCTTTATTAAGACTGTAGTTTTTTAAGTTTTACATTTGGGTCAGTCCTCCAGCCATACACTCATGTTGGCTTCACTGTTATTATTAAAACATTTTAGATTTAATGATGGCTGGATATGCTCACCACTGACACTTCTGTCTCACCTGCATAGTCTCTGTGCTTGACGTGCTTCATCAGTGGAGATCCAGCCCCAGAAATGTTCTGGCTTCGGAATGACAGAGAGATATTGAACCAGGGTCAGTTTAGCCTTACCAAGGAGCCCACGTGCAGCACTCTCACCGTCAACAACGTCACCATGGAAGACTCTGGCAAATATAGTATCTGTGTGAGAAACCGGTATGGCTCTGAGACAGTCAATGTGACAGTGAGTGTGTACAAGCACGGTGATAAGCCTCCAGCAAATGCTGTGGAGCTGGCATAGAACCCCAATACTAATTTGAAAAAAGTAATTTGTGAAGGCACTGTGTTAGCTTTAAGTTTCCATTTTTGCAAATTAGAGGCAGAAATGTATTTCTGTAAAAAGAATGATGTATTCAAGAAAATATATACTATATGATCAATTGGCCCACGAAAAGGCTTTGAAAAGACCGCTCTGGAAGGATTATACCAGAAAGATGCAACATGCATGTACAACTGTGCCTAGAGTTTGTCATTGAGATAATGACTGTCAGGTTCATTAGGACCTGCATCTACATACATGGTAATTGCATGTGTTTGGGTTTACATTTTTAGTTATGTTCAGAGTATGTTTTCTTAGAAATTGCATGTTAGGATGCATTTTAGGCGGAATACACTAATCTTTAAAAAACAATATATCAGTGGGAAATTACAAACATCATGTTTCTGTCTTCCCTTGCTAATAAAGATTATCGCAAGCTCGCTAACGCATTGGTACGTTTTATACATGTGGTTCATTTATTGAGTGTATTTAATTAATGTACGTAGGAGCATCCTTCGTTTATTAGTAAAAGTAGCCTAAATATCCTATAGAGCTAAGTTTTGCTGTGTCATTTTGCCTGTAATGCAAGCAGAGCACAGACTGCATTATCTACATGCAAACAAAGAAAATTGTGCAGTGAAAAAGCAAATGGTCCACTGTGTCATTGGCCTCTGCAGTGCCCTGAACAGTGCAGTATTTTATAACCTTTTTAGGAAGTTTAACAGCATGCTATGCAAGATGGTGTCAAATAATGGACGCACCCAACAATTATTAAAGGAGGGACAGAATAGGTCAACTTTTACCTATCTGGTAAAAACCCTTGAGCGAGACGCTAAGGCCATATGGGATTGCATCTTAAAGAAAACATTATCTTGCAACATTCATATGATATGAACTTGTAAAACCGGGCATGAGCATGCTGCCTTCAGCTTCTATAAATGGAAGTAATAGCTTTCATGTGGTTTCCAAGTTGACGTGCCAGGTTCAGTAGAAGCTGATGTACAGCCAAACAAAGTAACTGAACTCCAGGTTGTTCAAACAGCACAATTGACTCCAGAGGCTTTTGTTACTGATTACACATAATCCTGGACCCACCTTTAGCTTCATGTATAAGAAGGCACAGTAGAGAGTTTGGGTTTTCCACAGTGGTGAGTGTCACACAGCTGCCAACAGCTCTCTAACCAACGACAAAGCAAATCTCGTAGAAGACATGGCCTTCAATGGAACATGGCAGGTGTATGCCCAGGAAAATTATGAAGAATTTCTCAAGGCCATGGGTGAGTTTAATTGATGATATACTGTTAAGATCATATATTTAATATGTAAGGAAATTGCAATGTCTTGGATAGGTCAAATCAATGTATAGTTTTAATTGGTTAAGCATTAGGGCATTTTCTGCTAAAATCTGGAAAACATGATATTACACTCAAATCTTACAGGTTTATTGTTTTATGAATCCCTCATGCAGCACTTCCAGAAGATGTTATCAAGATGGCTAAGGACATCAAACCTATTACTGAGATTCAACAGAATGGTAACAGCTTTGTGATCACCTCCAAGACCCCCGAAAAGTGTATCACCAATTCCTTCACCATTGGCAAAGAGGCTGACATCAACACCATGGATGGCAAGAAAATCAAGGTAATTGTTAATGCTAACAATATATCAGATTATATTTCCTGTGTGAGAAACAGTGTCTTATATTACAAGCAGAAAATCGTAGTTTATGGCAATTTGTTGTTTCTGGTCACAGTTTGTCACATTTCTTGAGCTATTCTCTGATGCCCATAGTGCACTGTAAATATGGAGAGTGGCAAGCTAGTCTGCAAAACTGACAAGTTCTGCCATGTTCAGGAGCTCAAGGGGGGAGAGATGATTGAGGTATGTCTTCTAGATGTATCTTTCTCTAATAAAAACAACAACCTAATAGCACTTTTAGAATTATTCAGATGAAGATACTTTAAAACTACAGTATATTGCTATACAATCTCTAAACAACTAAATGGCTGCATTTTTTCTTTCAGACTCTGACCATGGACAACACAACTCTTATAAGGAAGAGTAAAAAGATGTAAACTTGGCAGTATGGGAACATATGGCTATTTAAATAAAACTGTTGCTGACACATTTTGGTTTGTGTAATATTCAACTGCATTGTGCTTGTGTGCTTATGCTTAAATTAATTTGGCGATACCACTATATGGATTAACCATTGTTTTTTAATGAATTTGCAAATCGTCACTTGTGACCACCATAGCTAGGATGTAAAGTAGCCTTTTCAGGTATCTACTTTATTTTAAGTATTTATTTTTCTAACAACTTTTTACTTTTACTCCATACATTTTAACACAAGTATCTGTACTTTCTACTTATTGCATTTTCAAAACAGGCTAGTTACTTTAGTGTTAATATGTTGGAAAACAATTCAATCTAGGCCATATTCAAAAACATTTTCGTAATAAGATGAAAGGGACAAGAAAATGTCAGTTCATATTAAAAAAAACATGTGCTTCCACAGTATAGAATACTGTAATTCATTCAGATTTACCAGAACAGGATATTATAAATGAGATAACAAATAAGTGGCAAATCTGGCAACTATATATAAACCATCTACAGATTTAGTGGCAATGCGAGCCAACTGCTGCATTTAGCCACAAGTTATCATCTACATCATATAACATTGTATGTCATGTTGGGCAATACACAATACTATTTTTTGCATGTCTAATTCATCACTGGCAATAGGATACAATGGGAAGCACATGTGGTTGGTCTAATTGTTCTACATAATATACAAAACAAAACAAATTTCAGAATACAGGTTTCAGATATTATGCAATTGCAATATTTTTGTAATTAGTGTTAGGGTTTGAATGAAACTAACAGTTTTGAAAAGAATATGTAAATGTGCTAATTGGCCTGTAGGTAGACTACATCGATGTGGTTGTGGCAATGTCTGAGAGAAAGGATTCCATTAAATTTGAAATATGTGGCCATGAATCCATTTCGTGTCAAAGCAATGAAAAATACAGTTTAACCAATATATTACTGGTGGTGAGATGTGAGTTAAAAAAAATATATATATATTTTTTTTTTAAATATATTAGGATACATTATAATAACATGATTTTGAGTAAATGTTATTAAAACATTAATTTCATATCAAGGTTCAGTTAGATTTTGCCCAGAAACTAACATTTAGCAGGCTGTTTCACTTCAATAGTCCAGCTATTCCTTATTTGATATTAAATGTAAATGCATGTACTATACAAAATATAATAAACAACTAATGTCCATATAATTGTGTTCGAAAAGAGACAACATTGTGTGAGAAAGATATGATGGTGTAGATAGCAAAGTACTACTATGGTAGGAAAAGGCTGCAGTGTACTCTATTTACCTCAGATAACAACGTGTTTGCGCATGCGTGTCACGTTATTGTTGGCGCACCCCTTCTGCTTCGACCAACAATCTACCATATTTATCACGGGGAATTTGAAGCTGAGGATTTCTGAAATAGTACCAAACTTAAAAAAATGGCGAGGTACTTGAGGCCTCCAAACACATCTCTTTTCGTTCGAAACATCTCCGATGAGTCCAGGTATGTGGGCATGCGCGCATTATCTATAACGTCGTAATCAACGCAGCGCTAAATCATAGAAGTGTGAGGTAGTTGTAGTGTGTTCCGTGCAATTACGTTTACCGTATCCTGCGCACCGTGCAAAACATACTTGTTATATGCCTCCAGTCACTTGAATTGACTATGAAAACATTGTAGGCGATCGAGTTCAAATGTATGCACTACAATGTCTTTGTAATGCTATTTCAAGCACTATTTGTGATTTGGTAAAAAGCTTATGTCAATTTTAGTTGTTATTCAAATTTATAATTTCCAATCTATGCTCTCAAAAATGTTATAACCTATGTAGTTGTAGACTACTGCCGTGTCAATTCACATCTGGCCACATTGAATGAGCCCCAAGCAAAAGGGGAAAGGTCTGTGAAAGTACATGTTTACCATACACTAAATCATATTTACATTGTTCTAACCACACACTAAATCAGCTTTATTTAAATTGTAAGTATTTTACTTATTTGGTTCAATTACAGTGTTCATTAGTCACATATTACACAAAATGTTCATAATATATAATAATAAAAATACTGAAATTAAGTTAAAATAATAATCAGTGTGTTTTACAGGGGCTTGGTAAATTGCAAAATATAATTGTTTTCCAAGTGAATTGAACCCTTCCTGTCACCTTGTCCTAGACCAGAATATGAATGTTGTAGAACTGGTTTGCAACCCAAGTGAGGAAGATCAGTATGTTTGCAAAGAGTGTAGCCACACTCCAGCTGAGTGGATCTGCTAACTACAGTAGTAGTAGCAGTCAGGGACGACTAAAAATCGGATATGGGCCAGATTTGTTTGCATTCTGAACATAGCCTTAATGTCCTTATTTCATGACACTTTAGGCCAGAGGATTTACGACGTGAGTTTGGTCGTTATGGGCCTATTGTAGATGTCTACGTTCCACTTGACTTCTATACACGACGACCAAGAGGATTTGCTTACATTCAATATCCTTTGTACTCCTTAATCTAACATATGAGAAATGGTATTGAAAATTATGTTTTCTAACTGTTGGTTGCGGTGGGTCTGGAAAAGTCACATCTTTGAAGAGGAGTCACCACTTTCATCTCACAAATAAAACATATGCAATGGAGGATAATTTAGCTGAAAATTGTCAAATAGCATAATGTATACAGAATGGAGCATATTCCTAACATATATTTCTTCTGTTGTTGCCTTAGAAATGGTAAAGATACATTTCTGGAGACCTCACACCAAAGAAAGTTGAAAGGCCGTTGTAGAGTAGATTCAAGCCAAAGACACCCAGGCGACCAAAAATAGTGGAATTGGGAAAATAAAGAGAAAGCAAAAGCATGAAGATACAAAGAGGATAAAAGAAAGCAATCCTTTTGTCTACCAAAACGAGGAAAATACAGTGTATTGGTCTCAGTCAAGTTCTTCTGCCAAGCCAATAAAGAACAAGTTGAAGGTCAAGCATGTTAAAGGTAATGAGATTCATTTTTGTATCCTTCCAAAACATGTGATGGCTCAGCACTTAAATATTTCTTGTATTTTCACATGCTCCAAAAATGAATACAAAGTGGGCATATTTAAATACACATCACAAATGTTACTTGTAAGAATCACAATGGCTGAAGACAAGTTATTTGATTAACTGAGTATTCACTTACATCTGTAAAATCAACATTGACCATAACACAATGATCTAAGAGGTGGCAGATTAGCCTGCGGAATATTTGAGTTATTGTAGCACACCCTCTCCCACACCCTTGCCTTGGTCACACCAAAATGCAAGTGAAAAGCCTTAACAGTAGCACGTTTGAGGATGTGCGGGATGCAGAAGATGCTCTTCACAACCTGGACCGCAAGTGGGTGTGTGGGCGCCAGATTGAGATCCAGTTTGCCCAAGGAGATCGCAAGAGTATGATTTGTTTTAATCCCCTCAATATCTGGTGTGGTGGTCAAGCAGTCAAGTCTTGTTGATTTGAGGTGTTCATTTATGTGTCCACCCAGCGCCGAACCAGATGAAGTCCAAAGAGCATCACTCCCCTCACAGTTTCTCACTTGACCATGGTGACCGGGACGGCCGCTGGCGGCGATCCCAAAGCCAGAGCTATGAGCGGCGCAGGTCCCGTAATGGCTCTTACGAGCGCTGTCCCCGGAGGTCTGAGAGCCGCAGACAGTAAGTGTTGCATCATGTTTCGTGTCATCCTGGAGGATGCATGATACCTGCTATATTTGTTAAAGGCATCATTGTTGTTCTCCCATCTTTTTTACAGTTCCCGCTCTTATGGAGGACACAGGCAGAGCAGAAGCAATGAGTATGACAAGTAACGATTCATTACATTTCTAAATGAGAAACTTAATGTATGAAAAACACGATACAGGTTTTTTTTTAAACCACAAACTATGTTCAGCCATGTTGTTACTGAGCGCATCACCTCCACATCACCTCCCCAGGTACAGGGGCCCTTCCCGTGACCACAAGACCCACCATGGGCCAGGGTCCCGGAGCAGATCTGCATCACGCTCACTCTCCGCCTCCAGATCCAGGCCTAAAGGGAGAAATAGTCAGTCCCGGTCTCCAAGCCCAGTCGAAGACTTCCATCTTTCTTCCAGCTCCCAGAAACAGCCTGTGGGGAACTCTCCGTCCCGCTCCAACTCCAGGTCTAGGTCCCGCTCCCGTTCCTGGGCTGGCCGTAAATCTGGAGGCCACTAACGCTCACTCCTCCAAAGCCCATTCGTTGTTTCTGGATATTTGCAATACAAGTGTAGTAGCATTTTAGTATTGTATGCAAGCTGCTCAGTGCATCTCATACTCAGAATTATATATTAGTACATTGTTGTTAAACAGGTTTATAGAAATGCGCATTATCAGTTAGTTCCATCAGTATGCTTTAGATTTTAATGTTTATTTTCTGATCAGGCTAATAGCTGTTAATGAATATGGCTATAATATATTTGTGAATAGTGAAATCTGAAACTTAGTGTCCTTCAGTGCTGCTTTAATAGTTTATTCTACATATTTATAATAAATTACTGAATTTTTAAAGGCTCATTTGTGTATCGTGACAAATCCAAATGCAGTATTCGTAAATTCATTAGCATTTGTCTAATTTGTAGTGTATGCTATTGATCTAGCAAACTTTCAGCCCCATAAAACCCACTGAACAAGTGCCCTAGTCTTATGAAATAACACTAGTTGAAACTGATTTAAAATAAATGTTTGAACAATGTGCACTCTGATCAACAAAGATTTCAAGTTATATTGGGAGTACATACCATTAAAAGTTCTGCTCAACATACTGTTGGTGATCCAAAACTTTACAGGCAATATTATTTTGCATGCATGATAATTTTTAGCAGGTGGTTTCACAATGTGAAGATTAAAGATTATTAAAAGACAACCGACACAAGTGGGGGGGTAAGGGAAGGGATTTTATTTCAATTTAACTATTTTTTTTAAACAAATAAAGAAAAGATCAGTACATTTCTCCACAATTTAAGACACCTAATTAATTACCAATTGTAAAGGGGGGCATAGTTTCCATATTTCATGACATTTAATCAGCGGGACAAATTAAGAGCCAATTAAGTTTAAAAATTTAGAGTAGGGGACATGTACATGTATGAATCATTCAGAGCAATAGGACACTTATCACCATAATACAGATAATTAAAAAATGAATGCCAGTTAGGGCAGAAAAAAACTCAACCAATTCAGTTGTCAGGTGGCGGAAGAACACCTGAGAATTGTCATTGGTTGTATGGTGGACCAGCACTAAACATTGGTTAGTAATACAAGTGCATCTCTCCACTCTGAAGGAGAATAAATGAAGATATACAATTAGTGAATGATTTTACAAATCAAATATTGTTCAATAGTAAGGATGGCTCACATCACACCAGATCACATTTAACAAACAATTCATACATGTAATGAGTCCCCTGGGTGCTAATTCAGTTTAGTTTTTTCTTGTTACAGCACTTCCAGCAGCGGTTCACCCCACACTGCATATAAAAAAATAAAAATAAAAACATTATGTGCAAGATCACTGGCAAGATTACACAGTGCAGGGGTACTGACAAATGCTTCAGGGCACATTTTTACTTTTTTTAACAAAAATATTCTTCAGCATATGAAGTAAAGGCATGTCCTTTGCATGTCTTATACATTCAGTGTTATTACTAAAAATACTTTGTTGGGCAGGTTTTAAAATTGACCTGCAAAATGTACATATGCTACAAGTATTTTTTATACATTTCATTATATACATGGCTCTTCAACATTTAAGTGCTCATACTTTGTTGTGTTGATGTGGCCATTACAGCACCCATTCTGCAAAGGGGTAAAAATTAGAAAATACATAGCAACTAGACAGCCTCAATAGAAGGATGACAAAACAAAAGAATCAGAGGGAGATAGTCCAATACGCACCCATTATTAACAGCATTTTAGCCTGTAACTTCTGACAACTGATTGCAGTGCAAGAGGATAGAAGGGTGCAAGAGGCAGTGAGTGTCTGGAGATTGCTAGATGGCCAACCCTTGAGACATTTTAACTGTAAACATCCACACTGGCCTTAAGCCTCACATTTGTCCCCAGAGCCATGTTGCTACATCTTCAGCTCTGCCACCCACACCAAAAAGCAATAAAATAAATCAGAAACACTGGCTACATAGCAAACAGGACCATGACATGACAATGTTCAACAGGGTTGAAAGAACAACCTTCCTGTTGAGTCTTGGGCCTCTTCCGCATTGTTTGCTCTGCAGCATTCCACTGGACAGGCAGAGTCTGAAGGCTGCTAAGAGTACTGATTGGAACCTGAAGGTGGCTCTGGGGAATGCAGCCTTGTCAACCCTTAGGTCAACGTGGTCAAAATGGCACTTTAACCACATTGGTCCGGCAGAGAAGGCAATAAACTAAAATATACCACCATCTAAAAACATTGCTTTGGTTAACACAGACCGACTCACATCTTTACACATATCACATATTGACATTGAATATAATGCTATGAGAGCCCCAGGCCTTGCAATAAACTCAACTCCTATAGTGCAATGCGCACAGCGCAATTCAATAAAAGAAAAATAAATGGGGGGTGGGGGAGAGAATAAGGATACAGGAGTTGAAAGTCCAAGGTCTGTATGCCATGGTCTCATATTACCCTTCAGTTTGAGGTTATGCTTGTGACTCATATTCACTATAGCTGATCCTCCAGTACGATATTTCTGGCTTCCCTGCAGAATTTTAGTCCAGCAGCCTTTTCATCCCAAAACAAAAGGATTCCCATTCTAAAATAGGAAACGCATTAACCTTAATGGGACAAATGTTAACTAAGTTACAAAAGGCATATGAGCTCTGAAGTGATAAAAAAATCACACCATCATTAAAGAAGGATATCTGTCCAAAAAAGGACCATAAGAGTAAATGGGATTTAACGGTTTACTATGAATATCTAATCTCACTTTTTGGGATGAAAAGCGCACTGGACTGAGTCTATAATAGCCAACTTAAAACAAAAACAAATAACAGAGCACAGAAGTACAAAGGAGATCCAGTCATTATTTAAAGGAATTGACTGACTGAGGGCACTACCCCATCAACAAGACTACAATGCTGTAATATTCTGCTGTATTAGTTTAAAAAGAAATGCAGGTGGGTAAACATATGCAGTACGTCAATGCAAATGCATCCCACCCATTGAAGCGGTCAATGTAAAAATAGCTAAAAGTATTACAGCACTGCTGTGTTCCATGTGGGATGGTGCCTTCAGAAGTCGTAATTCATGCATTGGCATAAGTGAAGTGTCTGTCTCAGGCCTGCACCTTGAGGAGGCTCTTGAGCTGGAAGGCCATCATCTCTCTGTTGTCACAGGAACCCATAGAGAAAGAGACCCAATGGCTGGGGGGCTTGGGCAAGACGCTGGGTGAGGGGGGCTCACTGAACTTGGGCCCTGCATAGCTTGGGCTAGCTTGGGCAGCCAGGAGCGTGTTTAGATGAGACACAGCACCCTCCCAATTATCATAGTTGGCGGCAAATCGGACAGATGCATTTTTCTTCTCTGAAGTCGCGGCCGGCCGCGCCTCTGGAGACCAGGGGTAGGCTGTGCCCTTGTCACTCCTGCGGTGGGTAAGGTGGTGAGGGCCTCCTGCTCCACCTGCAGATGCTACTGGTCCATTCTGATCACGACCCCTCTGCTTGGCCCGGCCAAGATGGTTGTTCTTTTTGGCCAGTGGGCGCTCTGGGTGTGAAACTGGAATGTTGTACCTCTCGCCACCTCCCATACTGCTTGTACACTACGTGTCACCTACATGATGATAATACAATAAGAATTGTTTTCCTCTCTTTTTTTTAAAGAAATTATTTTTGTAAAATCGTAGTACTCTTGAATTTAAACAATATACACACACAATTAAAATGTTATGTGAGAGAGATTTTTATACATGCATGCATGCAAGGGCTACGTGCAAAAACAAGTCTCGACAGAGGTTCCCCCTCCCCCTCCAACCACTGATCTCACCTCTTTGTCGTCAGGAAACCAACTAAGCAGAGATCTCGTACTATTCTCTCTCCCTTTGTCGTGCTCCAGGTCCTCGAAGTAGTTTTCTGTCTACTTCTCGCTGCACTTTTACGTCCAGCAAGGTCTGTAATTGTCATGTGCCAATGAGCGTTGTTTACTCGTTGTGCCGAGTTGAACATCAATTCCACTCGGCGCACGAAGCTCCAAGAAGTCGAAACCTGCAGATTAGAATCGACACATCACAACACGGTGATGGCAAAAGCGATCGATAAAAACGTGTAATCGGTGAACCATAAAGTTTGAACCATTAAGTTCAGGAAATGTATGTGGCTGCGCCTAGTTCGACGATTTTAAGTGCGTCATAATAAACTAAATGTATATATTAATAAATCTATTAACAAAGCGAATTGAAAATGTGCTTTATTGTCGCCACAACGGTTAATCTTGATAAAATTAAATGAAAAAAAAGGTATCCGATTAATTAGCTGTTACGGTATCGTCGAGAGAACGGGGCACCATTGCTTTCCCTCGAACTAAAAAGAGGGTAACTTGAGAGCTACTACACAACTACCACCAATGTAAACAGCCAGAACGTATAACTAAACCAATAATGACACGTATGAAACACGACCGAATTCTTTTAAATACGTAATCATTGGATACGATGTCACATAAGGTTGGCACTCAACCAAAACAAAGACCAGTCACGTAATATGGCGTCGAGGCGAGTTTTCTTACCGACTTCCTCAGGCTTGGTTGTTAAAAGCCTTTCGTCTGAGTGAATCAGAGTTGGCCTTGGAAATCTCTCGGCGAGTATTTTTGTAGGACGTATAGCGAGCTGTATTCCCTACAAACACTTGAACCATGGATTTCTCGCGTTGAAAAAAAATGAATGTTGTTGTTATACCGTGTTACCTCTCCTCCCGACTGTCTGAATTGCAACAAAATGGATTCCACACAAGAGATATGTAGCTTGCGCTGACCGAATTCTAACCAATCACGTACCGGCTCGAGAGGGAACAACCAATTGCTGAAGCGACGACCAGACGCATTCACGCCTGTTGCCAGACAGGCCAGTGACGACACACCCCTCCCCCACTAACATTTCTTCTTTTGTTTGGGGTATTTCCAGACTAGAGTGACGTGAGTAAAAGAAAAAAGAAAAATCTCACCGATTATTGATCAGAAACCAATCACAATTCTACACCAGCTGAGCGCATATCTAACATATATGTTTACATTATGTTCAACACGATAAACATGCTTCAAATCAGCACAATTTCCATGAATGTATTAAGGATTTGGTACATTTTTTTTATGATTCCATAGATAATTGTATTATACAATGTCTACAAATGTCACCAAATAATCCTATCACCAGTTCCTGGCTTTGGTTTCAGCCACAGGCTGCACATTTGGTCAGTCAGCAGATGTCCCCTCTCATCCCATCCCCCAGTTCCTTGACAAAAACAAACCACCCTACAGTTACACTGGATACGATTTGGTCTTTAACTTCTGACTATATAGGAATGGTTCCTTATCTTGTTTTACTGATTACTCATACTACATTGAATTCCCATCCACAAGCTCATCGAAATTTGTTATTTAGTCTACAGGAAGTTAAAGAAGAGCAAACGGTTCAGGCGGCTGTTTTGTGTGAAAACCATTTGAAGTTGTATTGTTATTCCTTTATTCAGTTTAAATGTCAGTATCATTTAAAAAAAGTCTATCTTTATTATGGTTAATCACACGCATAAAGTGTGTGATTAAACTATGTAGCTACATATTTGCCACTGTAAACTGAAAAACTTTTACTTTTATTTTTAAACTGTCTAGTGCTAAATGTAACTATAACACTCAAATTAAAAGTGAAATTGTCATAATGTTGAAATTGATTTCAGAGGTTATAAAGACTGTTGTATGTTGCAACCATATAGTTCTATGGTTGTAACTTTTGTTCCCTGCGTACTTACTTCATTTACAATGTGTCATAACACAGCCAACAACATGTTACAACAACACATTTAACAACAGCTTTAATGTTCTATGACGTGACTTTGTTGTTTAGTCATATCTACGTCCACAGTCAACCTAGCTACGACTTTCAATCAGTTGCACAACATTTCAGTGTCAGCCAGCACTCAAAGCCCCAGGTTGTCATAAAATACGCACACATATTCTGGAACAAGAATGGTCAACTGTAATACACATATTTCACATCTTAACTTATTTTCAAAGCATTGTGAATACATTTTGAACAAGACAAACATAAATAAACTGCACCATCAGTGTTTCACAATGAGTCATGAAATGAGCCATTGTGTAAAACACAAACACATTCAAGCTATCTGATGTAACCATACTCTCCTCTCCTGAAAGAGGTGCGAAGAAGCTATGTATTTTCATACACCTACATGTTGTAGGTCTACAATTAGGGAAGGGTATAAGTATTTACTGTCTGATAATCATAAGAAAACAGCACTAATCTAATTTACATGATTGCAATTATTTTGGTTTGCCACTGTCCTGACTTCTGAACTGTGATGTGACAGAGGACAAATGTTATTGTAGCTGTGGTGTCTGTTTCATGTCATATTTCCTGCATCTTCTGCATCAGTGCTTCCAAAACAGAAATCATATTTTTAATATACAATATGAATATATTATACTAACAATCTCCAGTTTCAACGCTGCTACGTTGGAGTTTCCCGTGGTGGACGAGAGGGTCGCCTCCCTGCGCCTACTTGTTGTGGGGGGGCCGAACTGCATATGCACCAAACAGCAGTTCTGAGTATTCGGCCTTCCTGGAGACCTTGAATGGAGTCCTGTATGGGGCTCCAGTAGGGGACTCCATAGTTCTACTGGGAGACTTCAACGCGCACGTGGGCAATGATGGAGACACCTGGAGAGGAGTGATTGGCAGGAACAGCCTCCTTGATCTAAACCCGAGCCAGCGTTTGTTATTAGACTTCTGTGATACTCATGGATTATCTATAACAAACACCTTGTTCGAACATAAGGATGATCATAAGTGTACGTGGCACCGGAGCAGCCTAGGTCAGAGATCGATGATCGATTTTGTGATCATATCAACTGATCTGAGGCCGCATGTTTTGGACACTCGGGTGAAGAGAGGGGCAGAGCTGGCTACCAACCACCATCTGGGGGTGAGTTGGGTCAAGGGGTGGGGGAAGACTCTGGACAGACATGGTAAGCCCAAACGGGTACTGCGGGTGAACGGAACGTCTGGAGGAGGCCCCTGTCCGTGAAATCTTCTTCTCACACCTGTGGAGGTTGGGGATATTGAACCTGAGTGGGCAATGTTTAAAGCTTCCATTGCTGAAGCTGCGGCGGATAGCTGTGTTCTCAAGGTCTTAGGTTCCTCAAGGGGCGGTAACCCTTGAGGAACCTTGTGGGAGAGGTTTGGGAGAGGTAATTGGCTGGTGGAAGCAACAATTTGAGGAACTCCTGAATCTGACTGACATGCTCTCTATGGTAGAGACAGAGCTGAAGGCTGATGGGGGATCATCATCAATTTCCCTAAGGGAGGTCACTGAGGTGGTCAAACAACTCCACAGTGGCAAAGCCCCGGGGATTGACGAGATCCGTCCAGAAATGCTAAAAGCTTTGGATGTGGAGGAGATGTCTTAGATGACACGCCTATTCAACATCGCGTGGAAGTCGGGGACAGTGCCAAAGGAGTGGCAGACATGGGTGGTGGTTCCCCTCTTCAAATAGAGGGACCAGAGATTGTGTGCCAATAACAGGGGTATCACACTACTCAGCCTCCCTGATAAAGTCTACTCCAAGGTGCTGGAGAGGAGGGTTCGACTGATTGTCGAACCCTGATTGTCGTAGGTCGTGGAACAATGGACCAGGTCTTTACTTTTGCAAGGATCCTGGAGGAGGCCTGGGAGTATGCCCTTCTGGTCTGAATCTGGAGAAGGCATATGACCAGGTTCCCCGGAAGACACTCTGGGAAATGTTGCGGGAGTATGGGGTGAGGGGATCTCTTCGAAAATCCTTTCCCTGTATGCCCAAAGCGAGAGCTGTGTGCGGATTTTCGGCAGTAAGTCCAGGTGGGAGTTGGTCTCCAGCAGGGCTGCGCTTTGTCACCAATCCTGTTTGTGATATTCATGGACAGGATATCAAGGCTTAGTCGTGGTGGGGAGGGGTTGCAGTTCGGTGACCTGGGATCTCATCACTGCTTTTTTCAGATGATGTGGTCCTGATGGCATCATCGGTCTGTGATCTCCAGCACTCTCTGGATCGGTTCGCAGCTGAACATGAAGCGGCTGGGATGAGGATTAATACTGCAAAATCTGAGGCTATGCATTGTTCTCAGCAGGAAACCGATGAAGTGCCTACTCCGGGTAGGGAATAAGTCCTTGCCCAAAGTGAAGGAATTCAAGTACCTCGGGGTCTTGTTCGCGAGTAAGGGGACATTGGAGCGGGAGATTGGCCGGAGAATCAGAGCAGCGGGAGCGGTATTGCAATCACTTTACCGAACCGTTGTGACGAAAAGAGAGCTGAGCCGGAAGG
>JAODLL010045199.1:0-20209 GCA_026546735.1 Forbesichthys agassizii | reverse complement strand
CTCTCTCTCTCTCTCTCTCTCTCTCTCTCTCTCTCTCTCTCTCTCTCTCTCTCTCTCTCTCTCCCTCCCTCTCTCTCCCCACCTCCACCACCACCTCATCCTACCCACAATCCTCTCTGTTCAGATAGGCTCACCTCCCCTCCTTTCAGGCCAAGAGGGGTTTCACAGGCTTCTTCATCTCTCACACACACACACACACACACATACATTCATTATTGACAACGCACACTCGCTGACAACACATACACACATGGCAGACTCATGCACACACATATGCTTGTGCCCACACATACACACACACACACACGCATGCCACTTTTAGCAGTCCTAATTTAGTGCACCTGCACACACACACGTCATTAGCGTGCCTATACTGACCCCACAAACGTGAGCACACTGAAGAGTCCTCGAGTGAAACACTCGGAGGGTGCTGCTGTGTGTAAACAAACACTAGAGAGTGTTATTACCGGACGCCCGTCCACCTTGGCGTTTCTATGTCTGTGTTGGTAAACGCCGCATGTGACTGGTCCCGAAGCCGCCGTCTGCTATTTATGCTGCTACTTTCTACATTTAAAATGACTACTGTCATTTCCGTCATTACGAGTGAATCAGTGTGCCGTCTCAATGTCGCGCGTGTGTGTGTGTGTGTGTGGGGGGGGGGGGGGTTTTTACTTTGTTTTCCTGTTGTTTCAGTGAAATGGAAAAGTTCTGCGCTACACAGCAAACCTGTTGTCATGGCATCTTTTTAAACCATTTTTTTTTGTTTTAAGTCAGTTCTCTGACGCAGCAGTGCTAAGAATGAGCTGTTCAGGTGCTATTAGGCCTCATGTTGTTTCCAGGCAGACGTTTTTGTTTTGAGCATAGTGAAAATAACGCCGGCATGCATTTTGTCTTTCCCCCTTCAACTATTTTCTCTGTATTTGCTTTGATAAGTTCAACTGTCGACTAATGTCTAGGAGTAATGCGTTAAAGAGTATCTGCACCTAAAATAAAATGTTTGAGCTCAAAACTAAATAATGGGACTGAACTGTGAAGAGATGTTTTAATACTGACAAAAGTAGAGTTTTTATAATAA
Organism: Forbesichthys agassizii; assembly: GCA_026546735.1. Lineage (NCBI taxonomy): Eukaryota > Metazoa > Chordata > Actinopteri > Percopsiformes > Amblyopsidae > Forbesichthys > Forbesichthys agassizii. The sequence continues at coordinate 19,134 of JAODLL010045199.1, read as the reverse complement.
TCTGGATATTATGAGTTGAAACGTCATATCGGTTTAAAATCGTCCAAAGCCCTTGTTGGCTCCGACCGGGTTTGTCTTCCGTTGATAGCTTATCGTGTCTAATTCGCCCACTTTTTAGAGAAAGGAAAAACGTCCGATACAGCAAAACATCGAGTTACGATTGTATCGGATTGTTTGACTTCATCGTATATTTGCCTACGTCATAGAAGTAAATGACCGGGATCTCCCCCCCACCCACTTCACTTTTGCCCTCCCGCAGCCCCCCCCTCACCCCCGCCTCTCCCACCAGCCCGAGCCAGCCCCCATTCTTCACCCCGAGCCCCGCCCCTCCGGCTGCGGCGGGGTCACCGACCAATCACACCTGCAACCACCTGCACACCATCGGGGGCCCCGGGGGCCACGTCTGCAGCCGCTGCAACCAGAAGAAGTGGCCGCTCATACGCAATCCGTTGCCACGCCGACCGGAGCACCGGCGAAGCCACGTGGGGGAGGTCACGGTTCTGGCCGTGGGCAGGTGAGTGGCGGCCATCTTGCTGATGTTGTTGTTTAATAATAATTAGGGCTGTCAAAATAACCTGTTGATTAATTAATGAATTTAAAATAATTTTGTGACAAAAAAATGTATGCAGATTAATGGCACTGATAGCTCCGCCCCCTTAGTTACTTTTGCTAAGGCTGCGGTCACACATACACCAATGAAAAACTGGGCGGACGATGAATTCCGATGTGAAATAGGCCCATGTTGTTGTGCTGAAAGAGGGCAGTGAGACACACAGAACTCTGTTTCGTGGCTGGAAGTCCGTTTCAGCGATTGTAGGTCACACAACATTAGTGGTTTTATCAAGAGTGATTGTTGTTTTGTGGCGGGAAAATGTGTCATGAGGCAGCTTTGGGATCATATTGGGCAAATATTGGCTGCTGTGAATTTCACGCGTGTGACCGACCATACGGTCGCTGCGGAGATATCACACAGCATAGGTGAAAACTAAATTATTATTCATGCAACTAATTAGATAAATTAATCACAAAGCTTGTATTTCATTTGATAATTTTTTTAATCAATTGACAGACATAATAATAACAATAATAATAAAAAAAGTAAGAATTTATTTATTTTTAATATTCTTTATATATATATATTTTTTTTTTTCATTATGAGCATGAACAATCAACATGATAATCGTAAGCAAATATGTTCGTTAGAAGCTAAGTAATGAAAATTGTCCGGACCCACGCACCAGCAGTGTGTGGGTGAGTTTATTAATTAATCTGTTGCCACAAGAATTATGTCTGTAATTTTTTTTTAATTAAAATTTTAAATGTTAACTTTATTCATATTTATTAAAGTAGTCCTATATGCCTTTCTACCACTAGATGTCACACCACACGTACCATCATCTCAAAACAAACCAAAACAAATGCGTTGGGTGCCACACGCACACAAATGCACTAGCATGCGCGTGCTATGGCAACGAAGAACGAGGAGCTCAGATAACAAAACACACACATTCACTGCTCTTACTTCACTATAGTTGTTATGAAATATTGTTTAGGGTCCCTTTTTAAAAGTGTTTCTATGTTGCTTTCTCCCGGAAGGTTCCGCGTGACCAAGTGTGAGAAGACGCCCAGGGAGAGGCGATCGTTGCTGATCACAGACACCAATGGAAGTTCCCCCACCTCACCCACGGGGCTGGAGCCCAAAAGCAGAACGACGTCGGAGTCCCAGCAGGTCAGCAGAGTCACAAGTATTGCCTATAAAAGCTTTAATTCAAAGAGGAAGCGTGTGAGAGATCACATTGTATTTGCCAATGTGCCTGTGCAGCATGTGACTCTTATTGTGACATTCTGCCACTAGATGTCACAATAAGAGAACCAGCAAATCTCAGACCAAAACCAATGCTCCCGGGGCCACACGCACACATGCACTGTGTGTGGCCGGCCTGGCTATTTAAACAAAAGAATTACGAGCTGTGATTACAACACACATACAGAGTTTAGTTCAGAACCTCCCCACTTGACTTGACTGGTCTCCAAAAATCAAAAGTAGAGACGCAGAGATTAACCGGGATTTAAAACCCCACGGTTTCATAACCGTAAAGGTTCAGCTGCACCGAGCATTTTCTTTTCCTCGCTCTCAAAATAGTTGACATTTTGGTTGCACAGTGAGGACCATCAAACAAACGTTGCCAGGCGCAATCTGCAGATTGCAGATGGAACAAATACAAAGTTTGCCTACCTGAAAATGTCATGAGAGCAACATCATTAAATGTGATACCTCTGCGTTCATTTAGGTGTGATGCTGCGCCACGGCAGTCATTGACGCCACACCAAACTGGCTGGTGGCTACCTATTTCTATCTAGCATAGTTTCAGTAAAACTGTAAAGAACACTCGATTTTCTAGGTAAATAGATCATGTATCCGTTCGAGACAGCTCTGACAATAACTTAGCTCTGCACAACCTTGCAAAAATAAAACGTGGAAGTGCCGTCTGTCTCTGTTAAATTCCACTCTCTCTGGGTATAGTGTAAACAACACCTGTGCCCTTGACTGTTTGACCTTGGATCCTGGCCACCGTGCTTCCTTGGCAGCCCACTGCTCATGAATAGTTGTTGTGGGTCAAATGCAGAGGACATCTTTCCCTGCAGGCACTAATGATGTGTAACTTAAGCTAATGGCGCCAGGCCCTTTCAAGCCACCATCACCCCTTTAAGCCCTACAACCTTATCCTTCTGTAAATATCAGACACAGTTGTGGATCTTTTACAATTTATTCGTGTAGAGCTCTGGAGAATGTTAAAATTGAGAGGCCACTGCATATTTAACAAAAAATAAAATAGTATAAACATACTGTAAATGTAAAATATAATTTTATATATATACATTTAATTATTAAGTTATATAAAACATTTCTTTTTAGAAATATACAAATATATATTAAATTTAAATAAAAATGTATTTATAGTAAACATATTCATGTAGTTGTATGTACTGTTACGGTTTGTACCTACAAATGTTTTGTTGGCGTTTGCTTGACTTCACTGGACCAGAATTTCTCGTAAGCCAGGCGATTTCTTGGATGCGCGCCATGTTCCAGGAAAGCTTCTTGTGACGCTGTTGTTTACGTTTTGGTTTCCAAAGAATTGCCAATGGGGAGCTCCAATCGTCTGGGGACGGGCTAGTTACCGTTGCTATACGTTACCTTGGCCATTAGCATAGATATATTACTTTAAGACGGGAGGCTAGAGAGCATGAGAGTTGAATGATAAGTTAGTTATTAATAGGCACTACATTTTATGTTTCAAAAATCAATGAATACATATTCACACACAAAAGAATTGAGCACAATACAAACTGACTCCCAAAACAAATGTCAGTTGGAGCAACATTAAGGCTTGCCTGTCTAACATGTCTTTTTTAAGCAGAACATATTGTCTTTTCCCCAGGATCAGGCTGGCAGTGGCAAGTGACACATTCAGGTAATATGTTTATTATTTTATTTTTTATTGACGCATTCATTTATAACTTTTAATCTGGCTTGTGCGGAGAGACTGGTTTTCTCTTTAATTGGTCTCTCGGGCAAGCAGTTTTATATATAATTTAGGTGCAATAAATCAACAACTACAAGCTGGTGTTTCTTTTCAGGAGCAGAGCTACAGTACATGTTGACACATGGTCAGAACATTGACAACAACGGGCATGCAGGTTTATTTTTTTAATTATTTTTTTTCAGGGTGTTAAACGGTGTCCGTGTCATCGGCCGGTTAGCATTTGTAAGGCGGTGGCGTCGTTGCGCCCCAACCCAACATGGCAGCCCCCAAACCCACCCGAAGAAACAATGTCTATCTCTATGCTGACGCAGCGCTTCTTGTGCTGACGCCCTCCACAAGGAAGCAGGAAGGAGGCAAGCAGGAAGTGAAACGGAACCATTAGCTTACTACCTAAACAAAAAAGACACAAAAAGAACACAGTGCCTGTCGCGTCTCATTAGTGAGTCATGATGTCCCCAATTTTCTATATTTACTCCCCCCATTTTCATTCATTATATCACGGGAACGATTTTGGAACTATCGCTCCCGCTGCAAATGCTGGCCTTCTGACGTCGAGCTAGGGGGTGAAAAGGGGGGAAGAGAAAAAAAAACACCGCCCCACTGAGTTAAGAAAAACAAGGCATTTCCACCGGCTGAGCACAGGAAAGAAACACTAATATGTAGACAGTCGTTGGAAACAAAGCCATAGGAGACCTGCCTCCCGAATTGTTATATATTTTTTTAAGCTCAGTGTTTTGTTAGTGTTTTTTTATTTATTTTTTTTACCTTCCATCTGACACGGACCAGGCCAAACTTATTTTTCCACTTTTGTGCCAAAATTCGAAGTAATTACCTCAGGGGAAATATTTGAAGTTTTCCAAAGGTTTGCGAGATTTGAAATCTGTTAATTTTAGTTTAATCGGGTGGCACCTAGACCAAATCAGGCCGAGCGTTTAGTGCTGGTTTGTTTGCGTTTGGCCGCCTTCTTGGACTTGTTAAAAAGGCAGAAGCGACAGTAAACAAAGATTTACTGCCCTTCTGTGTGACTGACTGGTCCTAGCTTTCTGTGCGACAACAGGCGCTAGACTGAATAGAGGTGTACCCTGGTCAAACTTAACATTGATTCATTGTATGTCTCGAACCTCTGTATACCTCTCTATGCTAAGAGGTCATGTACAAATACAAAAAAAAAAAAAGCTTATCAGTCCTTTATATGGGTTTTGTATTTATTACTCTACTGAGAAATACCCAGACAATTAATGCAATGTGTTTTTAATGGGTGTGTGGGTGTTATTGTAACATGCGCACAATATGTGTCAGAGTTTCATTAAGTGTTTACACTGGCAATCATTATCAGTTGCACTTCACCAAAGGTTGTATGGCATCGTCAAAATGTTTTCTAATGTATTTTTAAAAGTGTAATGAATCTAACATTTTTATTTTGTTTAGTATACATATATTGTTAAAAAAAGAAATCAAGTATCTAGCTTTACTATTGGATTTACTATTTTGTAAATACCAGACCAGTTTTAATGTATGTTTTAAATGCACCTGCAAAATAATTAAATAAAATAAACAGACACTTTAAAGGAGATTCGAGAGAGTTTTTCCACCTAATTCACTTTTAGAGTTTGGGTCATCTCTTCTTTCAAATCTCCATAGATGTATGTTATAATGTAAACGATCCAAACAGATCCATTCTCAAAAAAAAACAAAAAAAAAAATTAATAAATTGTTATTTTTCTTTTATTACGGTGTGGAGTCTTATTAATAGCAGAGCTCACCAGAAACTCTGTTATTTGATTAAGTTTAGCATGTAAACAATTGCCACAGTTTGAAGGGAGATGGAGAAAAGTAGATCTAGAGTGTCTGTGTGTGTGTGTGTGTGTGTGTGTGGGTATATATATATATATATATATCTCTTTACATTGTGATTAATCCAAAATTGATACCCATAAAAGCCACATTTGTGCCCCTATTTCTGTTTCAAGTGTAATATACAGTTTTTGTAAGACAATATCAAATTTAGGACAAAGCAATGCTCTTGTAAAGGGATTCTAATGTTTTAATAATTGAAATGTGTGTGTGTTTGTGAATGACTGAAGTTTGTTGTTATCTAGAAATATACACATTCTTCAATCGGCTTTCCTGATTTCATGTCTGGACAGTTAAAAACCTGCCAGCTGTGTTTATTTCTCTTTTCTGTGCTATTTTTACTTGTGCCTTTTGTACTTTTTGTAGATGATGTTCTGTAATTGTGTTCATAAAGTGAACAAAATGGAGAAATAAAGCTGACTAACCCAGCTAGGTATCAATTTGAGTCTTATGTTGTTGACACCTAGTATACATTTGACATATGAAATGTGATGTAGACCACTTTAACAAACTGTAAAACATCTGTACTGTGTAATGTTGCATTAAATCAAATATAATATTGGCTATTAACATACAATCTGTCTTATTTGAATGGTGAAAGTGCCTTACTTTTATGCATGGAACGATAGACCGCACTACACATTGTTGGCCTGGCAACAACATATTTTACACCATATGTGAAAAGGGGGTCTTTAAACCATGTTACAATCAGCCAAGGTATCCTTCTCCCGAAAAATGTTGAAGACCACCGGTCTATTGTTGAAGTTCACTACATGTGTCCAATTATTTTATAATTGTATTCCCATATCCTTCTCACGCCATCACAGATCCCCAACCCGTATTATCGTTAATGTAGAACGGAATCGTGAAAGGGCGCAAAAAATAAATTGAAACAAAAAACACACTTTTCTAGTCGGAATGTTGTGGGTTTGAGCCCCGGAGTGGCCCTATCATGATGGCCCTATTTGCTCCTGTGACACTATTCGACTAAGCTTCAGCAACCGCTAAATTACCTTATTGTAATAAATGAATGAATCATAAGATCAGATGTAATAACAAGGGTGTGAGTGGGTGATTGACAAATAGAAACACAGGACATGACTAAACTTAACCATGATGGGTGAAGCCCCCCTACACACACACACACATACGACCTTGAATTTATGTTAAACCCATGATCCTATAGCTTCCATGTCTGGGAATCTGGTCAAAGTCTTTCTCGGAAAAATAGTTGTACCTCATTTAATATGGATTTCCATTCCGTGAATTATTTCCATATTATGTAGGCTATTGCTACTGTATATAGGAAATATATATGAAAGGAAACAGTTTTATATCCATTGATGAATTTAAAGGCGTCATAAAGAATGTGGTGAAGGATGTGTGATTGCTTTTCCACTGTGAGACCACTGTCTTTGAATATTTATTTTGTTTTATTGTAGGTGTTATATAGGTTATAGGCTATACAGTAAATCATGTTGTATATTTAACATGCTATGTTTCTGTACAACTGCTACCATGGCCAGGTCTCTTGTAAAGGTCAATTAAATAGTATACCAGTCTTTCCGGACTGATATTGTGAAACCAAAACGAGGCTTCTGAGTGACTTGTCGCTGTTGACTTCCAGCCAGGAGGACAACTGACTTTTAAACTGTCAGTTTAAATTGGTGAGAACATTTGCAAGCGACGAGAGGGAGACAAATCCCTCGCACACAGTTTAACACCAGTGCTCTTTTTAAGTAAACCAACACGCAGTAATGAACACGTACTACGACTTTGGAGTGGTAAGCCTTTTGGAATCAAATGAGGCTGTATAGGAGGACCTGATGCAAATATTGACTCTACAGCCGTTTGTGTTTGCTCGAGATCTTATTTTGAACACGCCGGTGACATGCTCCTTTGCATTTTCTCTGCCTCGGTCAGAACAAGGCGAGCAGTGGAAAATGATATGCTGTTAAAACGGTGCCGTATAAATAATAATAATAGCTAAGCCGCTTCATAAACAGTAGAATGTATCTCTGCCACTGAATTATTTAGGCCTCTCGGCTACATAGCTCCCATGTGATGCCAGCGTTAAATGTCCTATCCTGTCACCCTATTCTGGGCTATTAGCCGTGGAGATAAAGACGAAACTCTTCTGCGTTGGAACATTTTCCTGTGTGTGTGTGTGTGTGTGTTTGGGAGGTGGGGAGGAAGGGGTGTTAGTCAATATTTAACACCTTCCGACTGTCATTGTGTGAGTGTGTGCAATAACCTTCTGAGGTGACTCAACTGCCCACCTGACCAAAATACAAACACCATTTGGTTAAATCTCATGGTGTTATTATCTCTAGATGCAGGTAATGGGAGGAATTGTGTTTAAAGAAATACTGTTGGCTGTTCTCCCTATTCTAAACACTTGTTGAATGAATGATTGTAAAACGTATGTAAAATAAATAGTTAATATACTGTGCTTTGCTTTCAGTCAGATAAGTGGAACTGCATTTAAATCAAATATTTGACCGTGGTTAAACATTAGCAGGTATCCTGGGAACTTTGTTTAAAGGAAGCCAGTTCTGGGACCGTTATTGCTGTCATTTACAGGCTTTGTAATTGCTGAAACGTGGATGTAGGCTTCTACCATGTTGCTTAAATGATCATAATTATAATGAATAGTTTTTTTATGCCAAACACCTACCTAGCCTATAATTGGACTATGCCAGACATTTGTTTATTATTTTGTATAGCCTATAATAACGCCTAGCCTATAATAAAGATGGTTTGTTTTTGTTCATAAAATGTTGTTACACACACAACCCTATAGCTGACCCTAACCTTTGACCTGTCTCATAGTTATAATCAATTTGAAACTGGGGAGTAAACCCCCCCTGTACTCTTTAACCTGTAGCTTATGGCGATCATAGCAGCCACACATTGTTCACCTTGTTCATATTTTACTTTTCATTCTGTAGGCAACTTGTTCTCAAGGAGTTGAGCCAAGGAGAGTAGTTGAACTGGTACCATGCAGTGAAAGAGCCTCAAAGACTACATAGTGTGTGCCTGTGTGGTGTCCCTAACCCTTCCCCTAGGGTATTACTGTTCTGAGCATCTTCTTTAAGTTAACACGGTGGAGTTAAGGATGACATCATGATACCCAACAAACCTTGAGAAAACCAAACATTTTAATGAAGCATACACACCTCCAGGGATATTTATTGAATTGAGCCTGACACAGAGTGGAGCAAAGCCAACAATTGCCCCGTCAGGTAACCTAGAAAGAAACATCCTTTGTCTTCATTTGGTTTAAGGCTGTGGAGTTTAACACCAGAGCATTGTGGTAAATAATTGTGATGCCCAATTGCCTGTTAACGAAACAACAGATGTTTATGCTGCTATCAGTAGGCTATAAGATTTGAAGCCATGTAGCCTAATGTATTTCTTTGTGCGATTGTTATGACTGCAATAGATAAACAAGGCTCGGAGGAATACAGTTATGTGAAGGGTGCGTGTTTTAGGGGGAAGTGTACTGATTTCAACTCCAGTAATTGACAGTTTTGAAGACAAATGCATTCTTTGACCGACCAGCTTCTCTCCCTCTGAATAATACTGATTCCTGAATGCGGTATACCCGGTAGAGCTGGTGTTTCTGCCCGACAGTAAAAAATACTGATTTGTCGACATATCCAATGTTTAAAATGCACAAACCACAGAATCAATGTTATGCTGCTATTGTTCTGTGGTGTCCCAAGGTTTGTGAGACTGAAGCGGTTGTTATGACACCAACACTAACTAAACAGCTGACAGTTTGTCAGTTAACGTCCATCTTGTCTTCAGTATAGGACTACTTACAAGCCATTATATGTTACGTACTGGGCATTTATAGCACTGCTACAGTCCAAATAGCTGTAGGCTATTCATAGGCAGTATGAAAATGTATTCCATAATGTGTAGGTTATTATATTTAATCATACTGTACATTGAAATCTGACCCCGACCTTTGAAGAAACCTTGAGGAAAAAGTCCAAATGAATGCATGTATCCTGAGGCAATATATGAAAAGATACATTTTCAGTGCTTCATCACAAAAATGTAGAACTACTGTAGTCCTATTACCGTAACACATCCTGTAAAATGGTAAATGCAAATACTCTTGCATTTACCAGAGGCAGGCGTGTATGTAGGTCCCAGAATAGCCTGCAGGCAGAAGGTACAGTAGCCTACCTTGTTCGACTGCCATACCACAGTGACATGACACTGTGTGGTTTTGTGTGTGGAATCCAATACTGCTAGGGAGGCACATAGAGGTCTGGTGCAATGTCACTTTACCGAATGAAATAGGTTTATAATACAGTAAACGTAGCTAAGGTTTGGCCAGCTCCGTGAAGTCTGCTGTACAAGTGGGTAACATTATCGGGCTACAGCCCCCCCCCACCACCCCCCGAGTCCTACATGTGCGCATTCTTCTCTACCCCTCCTCCTCCGACAGCACTTTTGTGTTTTGTGTGTGTGTGTCTGTTTCAAACATGAAAAGGTATTTCTGAAATGTCATCCTGAAGAAAGCTTGTTGATTTGTGAACCCGTCTTCAACGCGATAGGGTGCTCACTCAGAAGCTCCGCCCCCAACATCGAAAACACATCGCCAAGCCTGGGACAGTGTTGTGTGGTGCGGTCTGCACCACTTTGTTTGTGTTCACATTTACAGCGCTAGGGCTGTGTAGAAACACCACATCATTTTTTTTTTCAACACGCACAGAGAACGGGCAGAAACCGAGGATGTTCGTTGAACCTGCTGACAATACCTATATATCGGGGCTGCTATTTCGCCATTGAGGAGTCTGCCAAGCCTACGAGCGTTGGTTGTAACGTTGTAAGACGTAAGACGGTTGTAAGACGTGTGCGTCACTGGCTCGAGTGATCATGTGGTACATACTTGGGGTTATGACAAACACGTAACTGTGGTTTTAGTGTTGTTTGTTTGTCTGAGACCAACACAACTGTATTTGTGCGGGGGGGGGGGGGTACCAACCGACATTCCATGGCCCTGCTGAGCTTGACAGCTTGTGCCTGCGCGGGACGCACAAGCCTGGGGCATGTTGGGGATCAAAGTCAAACCAAAGGCAAAATTCACTCTCGGGCTGAGAGCTCACTGCAGCTCATAAAAGCCTGGTTAGCGAGAATCAGCCGCTGGGCAGAGAGAGGAAAGGATGGAGGGTGTATGAGATGAATAGATAAAGTCCAAACAGGGTTAATTTAGTAAAGTCAGGCCCCCCCCCCCCCTACAGTACATGTGCGGTGGCACGGCACAGACGAGGTAATGGCCCTTCATGCGGCGCAGGGCTTCGAGTATCTCTTAAGCTTGACTTTCGGGTTTCCAAGACTCTGGCGTTGTCTTTGTGGCCTCAGCAATGCCCCGAGGTGTTCATTAGCCGTGGCCCCAGGGCTCAACCTGCCTGGCAAGACTCATAGCTGCTGTCACAGCGATGTTTATAAACACCATAGTGGCCTAGTTCAGAGAGGTAAACATGCATATTGCAGCAGACCTATCCAGAGGCAGAGGATCCACGTTATGCATGTTTATATACATGTTTGCCCCTTGTGGGGTTATATGTATATTTTAGAGCAATGTAAAATCTCAAATCTCTAAAATCTCTGCTGGTTTTTCCCTGCTGATATCCATGAGCCTTTGAAGCGTTTACTGGTAACAAACATTCAAATATTTGCCAGGTTATACAATTATTATGTAAGCATGGCATATTGTTTGGTTGTAAATTATGTAAATAAAACTCTTAGAAATTCCCTCTTGAGCAACGTACACATCTACATTTCTCTATAATTGTAAAATACATTTCTTTATTTTACAATACATACAGACAATATGGGTAGAAATGATTTTGGCAGGCAAAAAATGACTGAAATACAATTAAAATTCCATTGTACGTTGTGTGTTGTATTTGTTATATCCTGCATGCAAAGCCTCAATTAATTAATTAGAAGTGCATAAAAAGCTTTTAAATTACGTAATGTCACTAGCAAAACCCCACACAAATTCCTGACCCAATATAAAGGATTATGGTCCCAGAATACTTGGCCATGTTATACAAGGTGAATATACTTCTAAAGGGGTCGTTCTGGGCTTCTACGAACCTGTACCAAATATGTTGTTAAGTCTATAATTTGTACTAGGGGTGGCAAGATCCAGTTTTTTCAGTCCAGATAATGATAAAGATACCGACACTTTGGGTATCGGCAGATACCGAGCACCGATCTGATTCCATTAAGTTTTAAATGAAGTTGCAAAGTAATATCTATGCTAGGATTTATATGCATTTTATAAACCTGCTGCTGATAGTGTGGCATGGGTAGTATAAACAAAGGCAGATGCTTGACAGTAGACAGTAGTTGACCCTTCCGCGTAAGTGAAGGCATTATAAATACGACGTTCGAAGGCATGAAAATAAAAACATGGTGTTGACCTTCTCACATGCTGTTACTCTTGTTGATGTAAAGGTTAGTCCAGTGAAAACACAAAAAAAATAAAGAGATATGGCAATTGCTATGGATTTTCTGATCACACAGTCGCTCCATGAATGTATGCACTGAGATTGAATGCAAAGTGCGACATCCACCTTTTGTTAATGAAGATTGTGATTGACAAGCTAACAGACCGTGCATTACACTACATATTAAACAAATTGATTATAACGTCACCCCCCCACCCCCCCCCCTCCTCCCCTTTTCCCCTAATGCATATATAAATAGTATTGTAGTGCTTTCTCCGGAGTACGTATCCTAGGTACTAGGGCAGTACTGATATGGCAAAACAGCGTACAAGCAAATTCTAGGATGGGTGGGGCACCTCACAGCGGAATCAAACGCACCTTATCACATCGTGAACATGGCTGCAGTCAGTATTCACAGTCTCCCAACGTAATATCTCATTTGTGGCTTTATGCAAAACACGTTGGCAACGCCAACAGGAAAGACCCACACTGTCGGTCTGTGTGTCGGCAAAACAATAAACAAAATGCGGAAATATAAAGGTAATTCCAATAAGTCGAGTCCAAAAATGAAATGTGTATTTTTGTAAACTTCTTTCAATTTGCTTGCTGCGTTCCAAGTTGTTCGACAAGATACAACGGCTACATCTTTGATATGACGCAATGGCAGTTTAATCGTGGTTGTCAGAGCAAAGACGCATCGTCCGCAGGAGTGCGTCAGCTAAGAGTGACAGTGCACAACGCGGATGTCGCAAAACGCTAAAAAAAAAAAAAAAAAAATTCTAAACATTCCGCTCAACCGAAGGCCATCACTCCGTGTCCTCGCCGGCCGTGGCGGCCTCCAGAGCAGCCAGCGCCTCCGCAACCATCGAGTCCGTGACGCTATCCGCGTCGCCACCCCAGGCCCGCTCGCCCCTCGCCACTGATATCCCGCTCTCCAGCTCCGGGGTCTGTGCTGCCCGGCGGCCATCTTTGGCGTCGTCCGCCGAGGACACGCTGGTGGTGCTGGTGTGCACGTCCACGGAGAGCACGCTGCCCTCGTCACCGGTGTCGCACGGGTAGTCCGGCGTGCCGCCCACCCCCTCGTCCACGTCGTCCGCCGACAGGCTGCCGCTACCCGACCTCCAGATGTCGCTGGCAGGACGCTCCCAGCCACTCCGCGTCTCCTCCGGGGGTGGTGGGGGCTGCCCGCCCCCGTACGACGCCCGCTCGCTGGGGTATACGGGCACCTGGCTCGGCCCGCGGGCCGGCTGGATGATGTACGGGCCGTCTCCGTCCAGTTGTCGTGGCAGCACCCGCTGCAGGCGGTTGACGTGGTTGTTGTCCGCCTCCAGCTTCAGGGTGCTGTCGCTGGACCGGCTGTAGCCCAGGTTATGGAAGCCTTGCTTCTGCTTGGGGCCCGGTTGGTCCCGGGCCCCGCCAGGACCCGCTCGCCGCTGGGGCTGGTACAGCGAGCTGACGGCCGGGTCGCTCTTTCTCCCCTCCATGGCGACAGACGGGTCGTAGATGTAACTGCAAGAGAAGAAGATGTGGTTGTCACTGCTGCAACAGAGAAGACAGGTGAGGTTAGAGTGTCTTAAAAATGAAATGGGGTTGGGTTGGAGATGGGGGGGGGGGGCGTGGCATCTCAACTTTGTGTTATCACAACAATATATTAGACTTGTCCATGTAAACATAGCTACTGTTAGAGTGCTGTGTTTAAATCAGCCTTTTGATTGAAAGGAATTGACCTAAAGAAACCAGTTGGAGAATATAAATAATACATTTAACTTGATCAGTTTTGATCACAATGAATCAATGCCTTGCAGTATTTAGTGTATACGTGGCACAGTTGTATTGGAAAAGTAAAAAGAAAAGTCCAAAAAAAGAGTCAGCTCAAGTCTGTCACCTCAAGGGCAGGCAGACACTGGTGGTTATTTATGTTTAGGAATTATAGTCAGGGTCTGTGATACACTGATACAATTGATTGAATACACAGGCTTAAATGCACTGGCAAACAACTGAGGAGATATTGTTGCAGTCGCTTCTCCTTGCTAGGCGCTAGTTGCATCTATCTGATAATAACCACACTACAGTTTTATGTAGATTTATGTTAGCAATGGATGGCTGTGTCGCTCTGGTGACAGGCGCATTATTCAGTGTCTTCATTAGAAAAAGCACGAAGCACAATACAAGGAGGAAACGTAACAGAAAATATCCTTCAAAAGAGCGACATGTCTAATATTCTACTGACATGAAATGAGCAGTTGTGTACAGATCAAATATTTATTGGGTTCCGAAACATTTCTGGGCAAAGATGTAGCCTAGCCGTAGAAACAATACCTTTGTAGAAGCAATGGTAAAAGTAATCACTTTTTTGTGGAGATCCTCACAAGGATATAAATTCAAGAACACACATCACACACACACACACAAGCACATGAATGTGTTGTCCTAGGGGGTCTGCTTTTGTTTTGCAGGCGGTGTAACAAGCTGTCAGACACTTCCCGGCGATGAGACCCTTCTGTTCTTCACACTCTTCCGTCCTTCGCTCGTTTTGAGCCCACCCTTCTGGAACAACCTGTAACCCCTCGACCCCTGGATCCCACACCTCCATCATTTGTCTAGGAGTGTATTTCATCGCTGCCGGCTCCCTACAATCCCCACTCCTCTCCTGGCTCCTTTCTTCTGATGTGTTTTCTGTCTGTTTAATAGGCTGTGCCTCACACTCCCCCCGACACCACCCCCACCCCCGCCCGTGACTTTGGGGTAGGTTACGCCTCTCCTCAAATGCCCTCTTCGGACAGGATCTCTCCATGGCCCGCTCGTTCATTGTCCTTCACGTCCTTCGTCTCCCACACAAGTACGCCTGTCGCGGCCACTGCTTCCACTTTTGAAGCGTCACCGCTGGGAGATGAATCACTCCTAGTACTATTTGATATTGACACATATGGTACATCCGCATGCACACGCACACGCATTCACTCGCAGAAATATTTCTGTATATAAACTTTTAATTGCCATTTGTATTGTCTAATATTGGGGTTTAGGAACTAGTCTTCCCAAGCCCCAGAGAAACCAAACCAACAGCGTAAAACACAGCCCCTTGTTTCGCTGATCTTTCCCACCAGTGTATTTGCCTGTATGCTGGTTTGAAACAACAGGATGTGATTCTTTGTGCCATTAATAAAACAGTGTTTTCGACAACTACAGTGTGTGTTTGTGTCTGTGTGTGTGTGGGGAGGGTAAAGGTCTTCTGAAAGTCATAGGAATGCAATAGCTTTAAAGTAATAGCTTTACAGTGTGTGTGTTTGACCAGACCGACAATATGTCCACGTACGTGCATCTTATGCATGTATAAAAGCCTCTCTTTACAGTAGCAAGCTTAGAAAGTGAAAGTTTAAATTTGATGTTTCTCAATTTTCCTGTGCCCTGTTGAGTGTCCTGCATTTATTTTAGAAAGTGAAATTCTTTCTGGTTTACTAAAATTAGAACGATTAACTTGTGTTTTGCTTGCAACGTGGGGCAAACTGTTTGATGAGAAAATAGAACTACAGGTATTTTTTGTTGACATCCCAGCCCAGGAAATATCTACAGAACATATCAGGACAAATTGTCCACTTGATATGATAGCCTGCATTTGTGGGTAAATTGACAGGAACATTTCCCCAAGCAGACATGAATGCCTGCATTTCTTTTTATATATTTCCTCGACAAAAGAACAATTTCGTGTCTGGACACGGAGGGCTTTGTGTGTGTGTGTGTGTGTGTGTGTGTGTGTGTGTGTGAGAAAGGTCAGATTTAAAATGTCAGTTTATCAAGGGGGCTTTCAGACTAGTAAGTGAATTATCTCTCAAATGCTTCCGGGAACTCTGCGTTGTCACTGCTGAGTGTGTGCATGTGAATGGATGAATTTGTACATTTGTTAATGGCACGGCAGAGATGCCTTTCATTCCCCTTGTTTGTGTTCCCATTTTAGGAGCCGTGGGATGATAGTGGACCATGAGGAGATATTTGACTAAAAGCATACACGCATCACAATAATGCGAGCACAGGTTTGTCTCCTGAGGCAGTGGGTTGTTGATATCTCTCTTTTCTTATTTTGTTCGTAGGTTAAGGTGCTTTCAATGTCACGAACACAGCAAAATTCATATTCTGCATTTAACCCATCCCTCAAGGGAGCAGTGGGCAGCTGCTGTGCAGCGCCCATGGACTCCTGATCATTGGCAGTGTCACTGGTCACATGGCACTGACTGGAGAGAGTGAACCTAATATGTTTTTTAGCAGGGGAAGCCGAAGCGCCCGGAGGAAACCCACCCATGCAGACATGTGGAGAACTCCACACAGGAATGCCGGGATTACCGGGTTTTCAAACACGGGACCTCTTTGCTGTGAGGCCACAGTGCTATCCGCTAGCCCCCCGTGTTGCCCAGGCAGCTGTCATTCGCTAACTCAAATCCAATCAGCATCAGCTTTCAGGACGGGCCGCTGCACACTGTCAACTGTCACGCTTTTTGGCGGGCTTTTATGTCCTGTCTCACTAGCGTGGAGAAAAAAAGAATGTATATTCGACATCACTGCATCTCACGCTTTGGAAAATGATTGTCAATCCCACAGATTCTTGCACCAACAACGTGTGCTAGATGCTAACACCTAGCTTGCTGCGTGATAGACCTATTGGTGATAAAGTCCTTGCTAATTCATGATGGAGAGCATAGATGGATTTTATGCCATTAGAATTACCAGTAACAACGTTCCTATGTTGTCTTTCTGTGTGTAAGGGACAAAAAGGGAAGCCGAATAAAGAAAAATGTTAAAAGCGGTAAGATGTATTGTGTGACTGGCCAATATGAGCAAATGTCGCTAACTGACTACTGCATACTACCAAATGCGTGACCTTGCGCAACGCGTATGGGGACGAGTGTTTTGCTGTTTGGCTGTTCCAAGCATACTTCGCGCGAACGCGTCAGATATTTCTGTTCACAAATTTGAATTTGAAATTAGCCAAAATCGTACTTATAAATACGATTTTTATGTGTACACAGTTTCCCGTGAACAATATTGAGGTAACTAAGATATTTGATGTAAATAAATATTTTTATGCTCTACATTCTAGACAGTAGGTGGTGGTAATGCACCCTGTAGACAGTAGGTGGTGGTAATGCAGCAATAGCGCTGGATCCCAACCTTGCATGCTAAACCATGCATTGGCCTACGGTGCTGGCTCATGCCCACGGCCGGCTGAACTAGGCTTGCTACTTGCTTTTCATACAGCACACAAAGGCCTACAGTATTATACATTGGAGATTTTTAACATTCTACATTTTTCAGGTGAAAATAAATGTAACCAGAGCTATATTTTGATGTCTGTTCATATTTCTTGAATGCATCTTTCCATATTAAAGGCCACAACCAAACGCCTCACCATCATTGTCCTGAGAAACCAGATCAAGGAGATCGTTGTAACAGAACCCGATACCCCGCCGTGTAGCAGTCAGGGTGTCGTCAGCGCTTCATCTGACCCGGCAAGTGATGCGTTGTTAGCCTCACATTGCCCACTGGACTCTTGGACACGCACACAAACACATGCACACACCTAAACACACATGCACATATATGCACACACTACACAGAAGCGCATACATAACCCCCCCACCAAACACACACCGGGTGTGTTTACATTTTCCACAAGTTGAATGTGTAGGTGTCAGACCTGTGGTAACGAGAGTTAACCGGCAACCTACCAGCCCCCCAACCCCCCCACACACACACCCACACATGCTCAGGCACTCACACACACATACGAGCACTCGCAAATACACACTCCTTCACACACACACACACACACACAATGGCTAACCCAGTAACCTACCAGGCCCGCGCCACCAACTCCTAAACACCGCTAAGCCTGGAAATGTGACCCGCAGCGCACACGCACACACACACACCTTTGTCTCATTGTTAAGACACCCACGCTTTTAGGAAAGTGTGTGTGTGTGGAAAGGGGAGGGGGGTGGGGGGGTCTTGGGGGATTATGAATCTGGCATGTGAATCAGATCAGACTATGGCCTTTTGTCATTAATCCTCAATCCAACTTCCAAATCCAGTTTCCCCTTCCCTCCCCTGGTCTCACAAGCCCAGCCACACACACACCTCCTCCAACGGCCTCAAAACATCACCTTCAGACTTCTGAGACCCCCTGAAGGACTACAGTGTCTGGGATGTGTGTGTGTGTGTGCTAGTATCATACTGTTTGCACAGACAGCAGACCTCACCCCATCTGCACAGAATTGTGGGATATTGCATTTGACTCCTCCTCTCCTCACGGACCAAGAGCTGCCCGTTCTGCATGCACGCTGAAAGAGAATGTGCTGTTCCTGCACCAACAAAGTGGTGCATACCGCACCACACAACACTAAGTGGACGGGGCGGAGCTTCTGAGGGAGAACTGAACTATATATTGGAATGCTAACAAAGGTGGCGGGACGTATTGCATTTCAAAGGGAGCTAAAATAGAACGGTTCCGGTCTCTTGGAGACCGGATGCAATGTTTGCGTGCTTCTCTCTTGGAGACCGGATGAGCACGTTTTAGAGTCATTGTTTAGTGTCATTGTTGTCAAGACACACGGTGGATCAAACGCATTGTGATTTGCTTAAATACATGCGGGGAATCTAAATGCATTGAACACGTTAGAGTTTGTGTGGATCGCAAGAACCTTTCCAAAGCTAAAGGCCGGAGAACTGATCTACGCCACAAGAGTGACAAATGACGCCAACCAGCCTACAGCAGATACTGTACTTTGAGTATGACAACAATGAAGATTCTGACCCAGATTATGATATGAATAGATCAGATGCAAAAGCATCAATGTCCATGTGAAAACATATTGCAATTAGCAATTTACAACAGCCATATTTATTAGATTTCTATATTTGCGTTCACTAATTTCACGTTTATAACAATTAGAAGATTGGTTGTCACTAAATAAACTAATATATTCCAAAAATGTAACGAATTATTTAAATATTGCCAATTTAAAAAAACAAAATATGTCAGATGGACTTTTGCATCTGAACTATGTATGTTTAAAGATGAGGATTACAGCGAGTTTATGATTAAATAATTATTAGTTATTACCCATGAAAACTAATACATTAAGTTTGGTTTAAGGGACTGTCTTGCTACAGATACAGTTGCAAAAAAAGTATGTGAACCCCTTGGGATTACGTGGAGTTTTGCATGAATTGGTCATAAAATGTGCTCTGAACTTCATCTA
>JAODLL010045188.1:0-20210 GCA_026546735.1 Forbesichthys agassizii | reverse complement strand
GCCTTGGGAGACCCTACCAGGAGCACAAGGCTCCAGACAACACAGCCCTCAGGTTCATGGGGGCACCCAAACCTCTCTACCACGATAAGGTGATGGTTCCCGGAGAGGTGCAGATTTTTATAAAAATGGGAATGTTGTCAATATCAACATGTGTCTCATCACAGATCCTATTACTTGGTTTACAGCTCAAAAAACACATTTTAGGGTGCAATGACACTTTAAATTAAGTGCAGTGTATCACTTCACCATCAACAGAGTTGTACTATATTTCTCAACAGCAAAGCATTGTGAGACTGCAAACAGCAACGCTATTACTGAGTTGCAAAAAGCAACATTATAATACATTATGGGTTTAAAAATGCTATTGCTATGCTATAAATATTTATTAAATACATTTTCACTGTGCATTGGCACATACTTGTAAATTGTATGGTTTGTTTGTTTTTTAGCTGGACTCAAGAAGAAGAAAACAGGTAGTGTCATTGTGCATGGTTTAGGTAGATTGTAATATTAATTTTATTGATTTATTGTTTAGAAACATTTTATATTTGTATTTTTATTTTTATTTACTGTACTGATTAATTTGATTTTTATTGTTGCCCAAGGAGATGAACAACATGATTTCAGGGCAATGCTGAAGAAAACGTAATTATACGTTTTTTAAATTTTTTTTTTAAATTTGACATTTTAAATGTTTTTTTCCTCTGAAAGTTAATGGTAACGCTTCTCCCTGTGTATAGTGTTGTTGCACCAAGAAAGAAACAGCTTCCTCCACAGAAAGATGGAGAGATTGATCCTAAACTCTGGGAGCTGCTTATGAGTGCACCCAAGAGAGATTACGAAAAAATATGTTATGACTTTGGCATTTATGACTTTCGTTGGTTGTTAAAGAGAATAAATCAAATGAAAAAGGAAAGAGAGGATGAACAGGCAAAGGTGTGTAATCAAGCCTCAATTTTGAAATGGAAAATGTTGTTTGTTGCCAAATACTGTTAAAAAAAAAGTATTTTTTTAAAAACATTTTTCCCCCGATTGTATGGTATGTACAAGTATACATCATAAATTAAACATCATTCTGCTAATATCTACAGTATTCCCTGATTTTGTAAATGGGATCAAAAACAAATTGGTTCAGACAGTACCACACAACAATATACTAGCCTTGGCAATGCATGTCAAATTTGCTTCTGATGGCATTGAAGTTACAAACCATTTTTATCAAGATCAAATATTAAAAATATTTCTTCAGCATCCCTGATTCTACCTTTAATATTAAGACATATCAAAGTAACATTGTTTCGTTGTACCCTTTATTCATTTTGACATGGGGTGTTGTGGACAATGTAGATCATCAACCAAGTCCTTTGTTTCCTTATTCCTTTATTTATTTAATTTCCAATATGTTCTTGTTACTTTTTCCTGTAGGTTTTGGATAATCTGGATAATGTCAAACCAATAGAAGTTAAACCAAATGGCAGAGCTGAGTTTGGTTTAGACATGACACTAAGAGACCCTAACAGTGTGGTTAACCTATTTAAGGTTAGCTAAAATTCAAATAAATATCCATCACCATGACTGTGGTTATAGCCCTATATAGTTGCTAACCCTAACCCTAACCATTTAGCACTAATGTATACATCATATTTGGCTAATATATAACTTAATTCTTCTACCTGTTCAATTAAAAGGATGGCATGATGGTTCCATATGATGATGACGAAGATTCAAAACACAGTCTTAAAAAATCTGGGACAAGGTATGTTTTCAGCATTAATGACCTTCAGCCAGAGGATGCTGGTTTCTACCAGGTTGATGTCGATGATGCCAATGTTCTTGCAACTGACTTACAAGGCAAGTCATATGTCCCTTCTGTAACCAAAACAGCATGCTTGTTGTGGCACCAGAAAACTATTTTCATGAGATTGAACAATGGCGTTTTGATTGTGCTATTGTATTGTACCACTACATATTAGGCAATAAAAATATACAAAGATAGATAGATAGATAGATAGATAGATAGATAGATAGATAGATAGATAGATAGATAGATAGATAGATAGATAGATAACAGTCGTCTTAATTTGAACTGACAAATTTGCAAGAAAAAAAACTATTTAAAATATTCTCAGGGTTTAAAAAATGTCATAGATTTGCTCGAAACAAAATCACACATTTGTGAAATATATCTCTGAAAAAAGGTTTTTGTCAAGAAAGATGTATCCAGCCTTGCATTGCGCATTTGGCTATTGCATTGTAAGGGTCCGATCACACCAAGACGCATCGCTTGAAGCTTGTCGCTAGCAAAACCATTGGTTTCCTATGGTACAGCGTGACTGGCATGCACTTTTTTATGGCGCCGCGCTTCGTATTTTATTAGCGGTTTTTAGACACGCATAAAAGTTAAAATATTCGTAACTTTTCAGCGCAAGGTGTGGAGTTGCGCTGTTTGTCAATGTGACAGTTGGCCCATGCAGCCACTCTTTTTGTCGCAGGCCGCGTATCTCTGTGTAATCAGGGGGTTTATCAAAACGTTTTTGAAGCAGACGCGCCTTTAGCGTCGTGTCTCAGTGTGATCAGGGCCTAAGGTTATACACTATTTCCTGATGTACAAAAGCTATTAACTAAGTAGCAATAGTAGTAGTATTCCCAATATACTGTAAGGCAATGTCACTTCAAATTTTAAATGGCCTACTTTAGAGGGGAGAAACAAGTAAAAACTAGGCAAAACTAGTTAAACCAGCCACGGGCATGAGTAAACACCATAGGTCATTACCTAGTTTAGCATGCAAGGTTCCTCTGTGGAACTCCACAGAAGTTGGGATCCAACAATATTGGTGCATTACCGCCACCTACTGTCTACATGGTGCATTACCACCACCTACTCTAGTATTTAGCATGCACTTTTTAACATGGTCAGTCAAGTCAGTCAGTAAGCAAGTAAGTAATATTTGCTCGTATTTGCCAATCCCGCTACACATGGTCCAGCAAAAACAAAACAACAATGTACGACTTTATAAACTCAGAGTTTTAGACTTTACGCTCAGAAAAAAATATATCTTTTTTTAAAATCAATATGGCCCTAATACGCAGACATAGGCCACCGTACATTTAGGGTGAGTAAATAATTAAATACAAAAATCATATCCCCTTCCCCCAAATAAATTAAATAGGCCTACTCTTTTGTATTATTGTGTGTTTTATGTGGAATTATTACCCCAGTACCGTAAACATATGATTTCTCTACTTAGTTCCAGCAGTCGAGTTTGTAGCCAAGCTTAAGGACATGAAGGCAGTTGAATATGAGGATGCGTTCTTCCAATGTGTCTTGTCAACGCCCCTCAACAGAATTACTTGGGCAACACAAGATGCATCACTCCAACATGGAGAGAAATTTGATGTCACAGTATCAGAAGACAAACTCATTCACACTTTACGAGTGAAAGACTGTGCAATGGCAGATAAAGGGGTCTATTATGCCATCGCTGGCATTGCCAAGAGCAGCGCCTCTCTGGACGTGGAAGGTGGGAATGCATCTTCGGATTTTATGTTAAAGTCAACAGAAAAAAGTTTGTAGCAACACTGAGAAGTTATTCTATTCAAATATTTACAACATTGCATCTTTGGATAGCCTACATGTTCTTGAAAATATATTGTTTTAAGAGATGCAATCCTTTGTTAATCTCCAAATATGTTGACAATAATTTAATTTGTGGTACATGGTAGAACAATGCAAAAACAGTACAATGATTATTTTGTACACTAAAGGGCGGTGGCTAGAAGCTAGCTAGCTACTGAAGCATAAGTGTTTAAACTCTATTGATATACACTCAAATGTGTGGCTAGCATCACACTTTTTTGTAGTTTCAAAAACCCTTCTGACTTTAAAGCGACACATATTAAGAAAATGTGTGAATATTATCAATTACAGCAGCCTATACTCAATGTGTAATGTCGGAATAACAGAAACAATATATTGTAAAATGTTTTGTTTGTAAAAATATATGTTTTATGGTAATATCCATCCTGTTATGATCATCGCAGTTTAAACATGCCCTATTTGTTTGTTGCATGTTCACTGTGAATCAGCAAATCCAAATGGTGGTAAAGGCCGCAAGACCGCCTCCGCTGGAGAACAAGATGGCCTTGCAAGCCTGGCGCTGGAAAAACAGTACAATCTGGAAGTGGAACTTGAAAAAGATGCTGCGGAAGCAAGCACTAGAGCTGCTTTAGGGAATGAAGGAGATGGGAAGAATGGTTCTTCTGGGTTTGGTGACGGCACAGGCAATGCTATCGGAGGTGGTATAGGAAATGGTACAGGAAGTGGTTCAGGTTGTGGAACAGGAGATGGGACAGGAGATGGTACAGGAGATGGAACAGGAGATGGAACCGGAGATGGTACAGGAGATGGAACCGGAGATGGTACAGGAGATAGTACTGGTGGTGGAACAGGAGATGGTTCTGGTGGTGGAACAGGAGATGGTTCTGGTGGTGGAACAGGAGATGGATCTGGTGGTGGAACAGGAGATGGGTCTGGTGTAGATGGTGAAAAAAAGAAACAAGGGGATGGTGGTGATACTAAAACGAAGAAGAGACAAACTTGTCCCTTGGTCCCAGATACTGTCATAGGTACGAATGTGTCAAGTGGTGATAATGTATACTGTACAGGCCAAAGCACAATGTGGGCAAGTTAATATAAGTCTCAAATGTCAGAGCCTTTGCCTCTTTGCTTGTATTACAGTATTTAACTAGTATGTCAATAGTCACTTTTTTAATTTATGAGATTGATTTGTGAATATCTAGCTTCATATTTCCTTACAGTTTCACATTTTATTTTGATTCTACATAGATCGTGGAGCTCAGTTTGTTAGTGGACTGTCAGATACTGCGGCTAATGTGGCTGAACGAGCAGAGCTGTCCTGCAAACTGACCAGTGAAACCGCTGAAGGAAGTTGGTATAAAAATGGGGAGTTGGTAAGCTACTGTAAACCATTAACATATTTTCATAGGCAAAATTAACTTAAGAACCCACATTTCTGTTATATGGCATGATATTTAGTTAAACTATAGATCTTAAAATCTTTAAAACATTTTCTCTGACCAGTTAACCAGTGGGGGTGGTGTTACCATAATTAAAGATGGAGCCTGTCACAAGTTAATAATTGAATGTTGTACAAAATATGATGGCGCCGAATATCGTTTCGATGTAGAAGGTCGCAAATCTGAAGCAACACTTAATGTTCAAGGTGAGAATTAATAAAAATGAAGAAAGGCCTATTGACAAGTGCTACACATGGTGTACTAATTTCTTAAATTTTAAAAACCTTTTTTTTTTTGTTGTTGTTTGTGTGTGGTATGCATATTAAGATCCACCAAAAATAGACCTTGATGCACTGGGGCAATTCTCTGAGCCAGTGATTGTAAGGGTTGGGGAAAATGCCCAGTGGAAGTTGCCCTACACAGGCGGTGGTCCAATGACTGTACAGTGGTATAATGAAGATGATGAACTTAGGACAGGCCTCAATGTCAAGATGGAAACAACAGAAACTAAGAGTCAACTACGCCTTTCTAAATGCCAAAGAAAAGACAATGGAGTGATCAAAATTAAAATCAAGAATCAATTTGCTACAGTGGAAGCCATTTCTAAGCTTATCGTCCTTGGTGAGCATGTTCATGTCTGATGTAATAGTGATGTCACCATACTGTTGTGTTCGGATAATTATTTAAAATACATTATTAGGATATTGATTTAGTGTTTTTTTTTTTTTTTGCGTAAACAGACAAACCCACTCCACCACAAGGACCTGTGGACATCGTGGAAAGTGCTGTGACGTCTGTTGAATTCAAATGGAAACCTCCAAAAGACAGCGGGGGATGTCCCATCACAAGCTATATAATAGAGCGCCAGCAAGTGGGCCGCAACAAATGGGTAGATCTAGGGGAGATTGCAGGTAACAGGCCAACTTACAAAGACTCAGATGTGGACCCTGGAAGGAGGTATTGTTACCGAATCAAAGCCAAAAATGCAGAGGGAATAAGCCATTACCTGGAGACAGAGGATATACCAGCTGGTGTATTGCGTAAGCCTTATCATTTCCCTTAAAGGAATACTGTATCACCTCTGTCAGAAGAGTCAAATAGGTCAGGTGTCAGGGTTTTAGAAATGAAGTAACACTAGCAAGGGGATTTCAGTTTATTGGAATGAAATGGATTCAGAATAACTTGCATGTGTATATTCTGTAAATAATGATCACATTAGCAACGTGACCATTCACAATGCCAGGTTACCCTGGACCCCCTGCAGCACCTAAGGTGGTTAGTGCTTTCAAGGACTGCCTCAAGCTGTCATGGACTGCTCCTAGCAACACCGGAGGAACAAAAATAGTCGGGTATAACCTGGAAAAGCACAAGAAAGGCACCAACTACTGGAGCCTTGTGAACCTAGATGGGCCAATACAAGGTGTCACTCACATGCTTATAGCATTACACTATAATTTGCCACCTTTAGTCTGTAAATTAACTGCTCCTTTTTCTCTTAGATTCAAACTTTGCAGTGAAAGATGTATTTGAGGGTGCGGCATATGAATTTAGAGTGTCTGCTATCAATCTATCAGGTGCTGGTGAGCCTAGCATTCCATGTGACACAGTTTACGCAAGAGATCCAATGAGTAAGTGCTTAAATTAATGTAGAACTACAAAATGTTACATACAATTTTTTTTTTTTAAAACATTGCTTATTTAAAATGTTAACACTAACACATCACTTCATTTCATCTTGCTTCCAGAAGCCCCTGGTAAAGTCATTGACTTAAAGTTATCATCATCCAATTATACCACATTTTCTCTGGCTTGGAGTAAGCCTAACGTGGTGAAAGATGTGGAGGATGAAGCCCTAGGCTACTATGTGGAGATCAGACCAATAGAGAGCCTTGAATGGTCTCGCTGTAATGCCAACCCAATTACCCTAACATCTTTCACTGTACTTGGCTTGAAAGCAATGGCCACATACTGGGTGAGAGTGATTGCCAGCAATTATGGCGGTGACGGTGAGCCTCAGGCTTTTGACAATTACATCATTGCTATGCCACCTCCCGGTAAGAACACTATCAAGTTAAACACTTTGTAGTTTCTCAGTGTTTACACCTACAGTTTTGTGGTAATTGGTGAATGCATGCGTGAACTGAATGCTTATCAGTTTGAGAGATGTGACATACATTTAATAAAGTGATTATAAACATTGCAATTTTAATTGGCCCTAACAGTGAAGCCAAGATTAAAAGACAAAAACATGAAGAGCTTTGTTGTGGTGAGATCTGGAAACACTGTGCGGGTCCACATAAACTTTGAGGTAGAGTGACATGCCTACAGTACTTTGGGGGTCGGGGTGGGTGGTGCTTGTACTGTATTAAATATTAATTTACATTTCTCTCAAACGTTGCAGGCTTCTCCATTGCCAGATATCACTTGGCTGAAAGATGGTATTCCTTTGCCCAAACATGTAACGATTACTAACTCAGATGGCGGATCTCAGCTCTTGATTCCTACATCTGAGCGCTCTGATACTGGCATCTATACCATTGTTGTAAAGAACATTGTGGGTCAGGAGATCTTCAATGTTGAAATCAGAGTCACAGGTAATTTATTAAACTGTCAACATAATTTCATCCATTTAGTTAGGCTGTTACAGTATGCCATAAAGTGCATTTTATCATATTAGGAGATACTATAGTTGTTTATGGAATTTAAATAATCATGACATGATTGCTATGTTATGCCAAGAGAGTCTAGAGTACAGTGTCATTGATTAGAATAATGAATCATTTGCAGTTCTGTGTAGCCACTGATGTATTACTCAAATGACATTTACTGTATTGTAGTCTGTCTGCGATCTCATTAAACCCCACAAAGCAACATGATAAAAACAAATATCATCTCTTAAATCTAGACGATCCAAAACCTCCAGGCCCAGTTGAGCTACAGCAGAACGTCCCAGGGACTGTGACTCTCAACTGGGTACCTTCTCCAGATGAGAAGAGGGATGACAGGCTACACTACATGGTAACCAAGCGAGACTCCTTCAGTCGCTCATGGAGGACAGTGGCAGACAACCTCTTCAACAATAAATGCACAGTCATCAACATCTTGCCAGGGCGAGAATATTACTTTAGGGTGTTTGCCAAAAATGACATAGGCTTGTCCACTCCTACCGAGTCGCCTACATGGGGAATCAAGAAGGAACGAGGTTTGTGTCTCCAGACTTTAGTGTGAAGTACTATTGTATATGTAGAGTTCAATGGGCAACAGTTAAAGCCTTCAAAACACCATGATTACTCTTATCATTAATTGTAAACTTTCAATATATTCAGACAGGTTACAGAAAATAAATAGTCAATTACACAATTTGCTTTTTGGAGCTAGTAATATTTGTTTATATTCACATGAAAAAACAATGTAAAATATGCTATAAACTGTTTTGCAGTGAACTACCTCTTAATTACAATTAGGTCACAATGTCACCTTTCACAATCAGTATGCTTCTCTAACAGGTACATTTAAACTGGATATGCCAGAGCCAAAAGTCTTTGATTTCCAATCGCCTCCATCATTTATTGTCCCTCTGAAGAGACGTACGGCTCCACAAGGCTACGAGTGCATCATGAGCTGTGCTGTTAAGGGATACCCTGCCCCTCATGTGACATGGTACCGCAACAATGTCAGCCTGAACACCAACACCAACTACTACATCACCAATGTTTGCGGGGTCTCCTCTATGCTCATACTAAGAGTTGGACCCAAAGACAGTGGAGAATACAAAGTAGTTATTGACAACCCACTGGGCACAGCCGAATGTACAACAATTCTGAATGTTAGAGGTATACAATATTTTATGTGATTTATTGTATTTAGTTAATGGTACCATTGTCAATGTACTTACTTTTTAAACATTTTCTACAGAATGAAGAAAATCTCAACTTGGCTCAGGATGGAGCAAGGCTTATCAAGTTGTTTTATTGTTCCAGCACATTGCATCAATATTTAGCCATTGCTTTTAAAATGGTTTTCAATTAAATGCAACCTATATTGTAAATGCCACCTCAATGCATGATATAATATATGCTGAAATACATTTTAAAACATGAATTTTGTATTTTTGTATTGGTTTTTATTAGTAACAAATATAAATATGACTCTTATTAGTAGTTATTTTAGTACATATGATTATAGCTAAATAGAGGAAAATGATTACTTGGGAAAAGCAAACCATTGTACACTCAATCAACTATCAAATAACTATGCTGATTATATGATGATGTGTTATATTTTCTAGTACATTTGAGTACACTTGGTGGGAGACGGTCTTCTACAATTGTGAACAAGGAGCATAGAGTATGTATGAGGGGACATATAACTTGATTCTTTAGGCAGCATCATTAAAACATTAAGACAGACATGGACTCAATCTTCCGACCATTCAATCATCATCTTATCTTTCTAGACACAGGGAATCATGGATGTGCTTTTTTTCCAGTTATGTGTCTGTAAATAGAAATTGTTGAGGTAATGTTCACTACAGGGGTAATGCCATCACACAGTAATTTTAAACTCAAATATCATGCAATATAAACACCTAGCCTTTTCTAATTTGTTTTGATAATCCGTAAGTGGTAAATAACAGAAATAGTCTCAGGGGATGCCTTAATTCATAATCCCAAACTATTGTGTGCTCACTTCAGTTATAAATCGTATTACTTTACACTTAATTTTTTTGCTTTGTAATAATTATTTTTGTGTTACGTGACGTGAGACTCAAGGTAGTTTGTCTAGATACATTCTAAAAAGGCTTACGTTTCGTATATGAAATATATGTTGATATCCTAGTTTCTTTTGAATTACCTTTCGAAACAGTTCGCATTAACCAAAGGAATAAATTGCTATGAGAAAACTGTCCACTAGATGTCGATAAAAGACCATCAATTCTACTACAGTACAATATTTTCTCAAGGCACACTTGCACTATAGGACAAACATAACAGTGGGGCTGCCTCATGTACATAATATATATCCTACAGTACAGTATAATACACATATACATTCAATACATATAAATTATAATATACAATGTTTCCCACAAAGATTTTGAGCCTGATATGGATTTGCTAACAACTAGATTGGACCAGGGGGTTCTATAATGTAAAATGTGTTACCTGAAACTCATCAATTACACATAACTTTTTTTAATCAATTCTTTAATAACTTTAAATTAACTCAATTTCTCCCTGCATTCCAGACGAGCAGGGGCATACTGTAGCTATCCGATCAGAGTATTATAATGAAATGTGTTTAATTCTTTATTATACTGTAACTTATAGGCTAAAGGAATGGACACACATATACACACATTTTAATATATTGACATCAGTCTATATATTGACTAATATATATATATACTGATGTACAGTAAGATCTGTAAACATAGCCTACTCACATGTTCAATAAGTGCCAATAAGGTACATATATAAATCCTTGTTATTATCTATATAGTCTGTCTATGGAAAGAGATGCATACAGTAGGCAGAGAGAAGAACACAATATTGTTGCCTATTATTTAAAAGGCACATTTTAATTAATGAGCAGGAGAGAGGAGTATTTCATTTGAATGAGACTAACACAAATACGTTATGATACTTGCTTACTATCTACTGTTAAAAGTAAGTTAAGTAAGTTAACTATGGGCATTAAAATGAAAAAGATATTCAAGTCTCTGTTAAAATGTACTTTATTAATGTGCTTATTCCTATTATTCCTATTTAGCTTTGCAATTTGAACATATAACAAAGCACAACTTGCTGCATGTAGCAAGTGTGCGTGTGGTTCACAATAAACCAAACTACTTGTGTCCAAAAATACACAAGAATGTATATTCTAACTTAAAAAGTGATTTTCCTTCCCTCCTCTAGCAGATGTTCAGTCTACATTACATCTAGATAATATAATTTCCCATTTCTCCACTGAGCTTCTGTTAAACTGAACACAGAACAATGGAGGTGTGCAAGTGTGTGTCTTTCATCTTTCATACTGCATGCTGTTCTTGAACATACAGTACACACACTGTTTTCCTCCTTCACTGCCTATTGCATTCTCATCTCTTGCTCTCTCTCGCTCTCTCTCTCTATCTCTCTGTGTGTGTGCGTATGTGTGTGGCTGAACATGCTGCCTGCAGGGCAGCAATAAATTACTGTACCCACCTAGAAGATAATTGTGTGTGTGTGTGTGTGTGTGCGTGTGTGGCGGAGGGGGTGGGTAGAAGCAATGCTAATGGCGTCCATTATTGCAGTATAAAGCTTTTAAAACAGGAGAGAGAACACAATGGCTTCATGTTGGGACACACATACAGTCTGCAAAAATAGTTGGCCCTCAGCACACTAGCTATAGAAAGCTTACAGTATGTCGGAAGCATGCCATCATGAACCTCTACAGACACAGGTTTGGCTTACTAGGTTACAATAGTTAGATCAGATTGGTTATGGAGTAAAGTCATGTTTACATTAGGCACATAAGAAAGGCATTTTAATAAATTAGTTTGTATTTTGAAGGTCTGCATACACAGTAATCACAGTAATCACATAACATAGTAATATATTATATCTCCTATATGAATTCTCTCTCTCTCTCTCTCTCTCTCTCTCTCTCTCTCTCTCTCTCTCTCTGAAAGCTTCAATGATGTTGACAGGTTTGACGTTTGCCAAAAATTCAGATGCCAATTTTCTGTCAGCTTGTCTCTGCGTGTGTGTGTGTGTGTGTGTGTGTGTGTGTGTGTGTGTGTGTGCGTGCGTGCGTGTGAGAGATGCCCTGTTGCTCAGATTGATTAGTGCTGTCAGGTCATTGTCAGAGGTCTCTGTCACCTCTATCTGTCACACAAACAGGCACACACGCGCACACACATGGCAGTACTGTATGTGTGCATGTTGTGGCTGTATTTCTGAATTTGAAGGTAACAAACAAACACCTGGTCTGAAGTCAGTGAAGCAGTATTTCATTATTACAGTATTATACATCTTCATCACTAGGCCCCTCACATTGAATAAAGTATATATTCAAAACTACAAGAGCCACAAGTCAACACCTGATTTCTGTTGAGGTGAAATAATATATGTGGATGATACTGGGTCAGAGTACATGACACTACAACACAGAATACATATCAGGTTTTATTTCTGCCTGACAGAAACTTAGGGCCCTATGTCTTAACGCACGCTGCAAGGTGTGTCCAAATACACTTTTGCAAGTTTAAAAATGGTTGCAGTGCCAGATACATGGTCCAAAAGGGTTGTACTTCCTCTCTTCATTATTCATGTGTGTGTTTTGGGTGTAAAATACAATAAACCAATCAGTATCATTTAGCAAATAAGCTGTTGCCTCTGCAGAGAAGTGATCTTTCTTCTAACTTTTAAAATCCGCCTATAAAATACTGTATCAATATTCCAAGGTGCAGGCACACCTATAATGGAGATGCCACTCTGATTGGTTAATTGTACTGAATGTGACATCCATTACACACCTATGCATTATCAAGAGAGTAAGTACAACTCTTTTTAACCATGCATCTGATGCTACAACTGTTTTATCCGCCATTAGGCTAAGGTCACACATACAACTGGCCAGGCGATAGACCATCGCCTTCCAATGCTAAATTAATGTATTGTCATGCAGAATGTGGTCTGTACAGGACGTGACACACTACTGATCAATGTCCTGGTTTTTTCGTTAAGCGGTTTTGAAAACAGAAACAAACAAAACTGTTTGTTAGCCATACAGTATTGTTACATACAGTATGGTTTGACACATTGCAATAACCACAATGTCCTATATTTCATCCTGGCTCTCTAAGAAAACTACATATGATTGCATCCCTGTAGGGTCAACAACACACTTTTCATTTCTGTTGAGGCTGCATATTTAGCGGTCAAAGTTCACCTGTGTTGAACTCTAGGCTAATGAAGATGCAAAGTTACCTCGCCACAGGAAGCTAATCTTGTATTCACACCTTCACTTGCATTGAATTCAAGTGAATGGGAGGTGGACAAATAATAGATGGAAATATAACCCTGTTTTCCCTGCATCAATGTAAAATAATGAACTGTTGTCAAGCACAAAGAGACATAACCCCATCTGAAGTTGGTAAAATATTAGTGTGTTGATCATACCACTTGCTCCTCTGAGGGGAGGTTACGGTATGTGTGCATACAAAATGACAGCTGGTCACTTTACCTATTGAAACAGGTTCGTCATATATGTCTCTCTCTTTACTACAATCATGTATAGCCATCTTAATATGAAGACTATTAAGTTTACAAATACATTTAGTTGTTTCTACATTTGGAGGAGCTCCCCAACTCCTCATCCTCCACATGGGGTGTTGCTCTCATCCACTGCACTGTATGAGTTTCCACTATTAGCACTATATGCAATGTTAAACTCATCTCATCTGAGACAAAATATGGCACAGTGGAAGTGAATACTGAAACAAATATGGAGACAGCTATACTGTATGTTTGGTGGGTGTTTGCGTGCACCTGGAGTGCTTGAGATGTGGCCAATATTGGCTGAGAGGCCCCTGAGGTGAAAACAATTAGCTCCAACTATATTATTTTATTTCATCTACATTAGTGGAAAATGTCTTCAGCTGTCTGCGGTTTCGTCTCCTGCACTCTATCCCCACTATGCACATATTTGTTTTTGTTGTGTATTCTATTTTCACTTTAAATCAGATGTAATTTCATCCCTTTAACACATACAGTATGTCAATAGATTAGCATTGACCGCATGTGTGTGTGATTGCATCCTCTTTTGTTCAAACGGTTTTCTTTTTGAGATTACTCTGATTCTATATTAGTTTCCTGTCTCTGCTCTCCTCTCCATCTTATTATCAAGCTCAAGGCTGAAGCAAAAGGTGATCGGTATTGGCATGCAAAGCCTCCTGGGTAATGAAGCCAGGGCTTTAGATGTTCTGCCTCCTCTGTGATGCCCTCCTTGTGTGTGTGTGTGTGTGTGTGTTTGGCATCACCTAATCTTTAGGATCCATAGAGGTCCAGAATGAGATGTGCACATACGGACCTACAGTAACTCCCCTCCCAACACAGACGTGCGTCTGTGTGTGAGTGAGTGAGAGAACTCTGCTTGTGGACTAGATATTTGATGTGTCTGTTCCTCTGTGTATGCATCTGTTCATCTGTGTGTGTGTGTGTGTGTGTGTGTGTGTGTGTGTGTGCGTGCGTGTGTGTGTGTGTGTGTGTGTGTGTGTGTGTGTGTGTTAGTACTCAGAAAGCCAAGTCTATCTGCCTTTGGCAAATGTAATGTGCTCTATTCCAAGTGCTGTGGCTCTATGCTCTAAATATATTGTCAGTTAGATGAGTCGTCAAATTAGTTTTGTCACACAGCTATAAATCAGTATTGTCTACCCTATCATCAAAAATAGCAGTTTTCCATCAGAGAAATTGCTAATCTTGTCATTAAGCAACTGCAAATGCAAATCCCCAAATTACCATTTCATGACTTTTCCTAAATGTGTGACAAAGGCAACATCATTGTCATTGTTCTAGCCTAAAATACTAGCTAACTACCCACCCAAACTGCTATATGATTCAAACAAACACACATTTGGGGTACAGGTCCTCCATTAGGCTTTGTGTTGATCAAGAAAACACACCCTTCCCAATATAGTCTTGCCTGCAATTGGTAAAACCTGTCTTGTGTTGTGCTTTATGAAGTGTCCTTTGTTTGGGTCTTCTGTCTGGTCTGTGTTTAGCTAAGCATAGTGTCTTTCTGTGTATTGAGCGTATTTTACTCTCCCTTTCATACAGCAAGTGTTTACCTATATTCTATGTAGTGTAAATAAAGCATACAATCTGTCAAAACAATGTGTTCAAGCAACTGTCTGAATGTCTGAATGAGGTGAATGATAATCATTTTTAAATCAGACTTTCATATTCTGAAAATATATATAATGGCATTGGAAAAAACAAAAATGGCATTGATTAAAATTGTCTTAAATAAGATATTAGCATTGAAATACTTGTGAATGTGTCTGTGAAAACATCTTATTTGCACTTTACAGAATACTGTATGTTCTTCATCTGTACTAACTGAACTGAGATATAATCATACAAATTACTTAGAGGCCAACATGACATTTACCTAAAAAAATCTAAAACTGACAACTGACCAACGTTATGCGCTGTCATAAAATCCTGCACAAACACACTAATGCACTCAATGCATTACCATGTATCTGCTGCTCTATAAAATAAACATGTTTTTCTGTTCTGTGTTGTTATAATATTTTGGATTACTGTAAATGTCCCTGTATTACTGATCCTTTTAAAGACAATGTAAGATAATGGTGATTATTGGTTAACACAGTACAACAAAAACAAAAATCATACATAATGTAAAACTTTAAAATGCTACAGTATTGCCTCCTCCATCACAAACTGGTGACCACTGGTTTGCAACAATCACACAGACTGAGGAGACTGGTATACATGGCAATGTTTCATGATGTAGTCACTGTGGGCGTAAATAGCGTGCAAGAGTTACGAGCGACACTTTCAGCTCCATCGCTGTGACTTGACAGCAAGCTTGTTTGTAGGCCGAGATGACGCACCTCCATTTCTCCTGCATCTGGGTTGGGATGTTGTGGAGCTACGGATACTGATGTATAGGTTATACATCTAGGTTATAGGGTGTAGATAGGTTACACACAAATGTTATCTGACTGTATGGATAGTCTCTTTTGATCTGATTTGAGAAACAATCTGATTTGTCTTCAATGGGAACATATTATACCGTGCTGTTCAGTGGTGTATGTGTTTTTTGGGCTGACAAATGTGTTCAACTTCTTAATATAGTTTAATATAGATTAGTACAAAATTTTGATTATTTACCATTATTTATAAATATGATCCAACAAAGGTAAATGCTTAATATTAACCAAATGCTATATCAATAGACGGCCATGTTAACACTTAACACCCCAGAGATAAATAATGGGCAATAGTATGGTGACATCCATGGACCTCTCACATTGACTTGCATGGAACGCTAGGTCATTCTGGTCTGCATAAAGGACGAAACGTCGCCCTCCTCCTTCCAAAAATTGAATACGGAAGTGCTGTCCGTTGGGACCATGCCGTTAGAAACTCTCTCAAATAGTCTATAACAGGAGTTTCTGTCAGATTCCAAACTTGCTAAACTGTTATTGAAGAACAGGACAGAAAGGGGCGGGACTTGGGGTCGGTCAATTGACTAAAGACTGCTCCAATAGTTTCAAAATGAACTCGAGGTATATTGAGACAGAATGTGGTTAATATTGAGCATTTTACCTATGCCCATGAAATCAAAGATAAACAATCAGCAGTGGAGCATCTGCAGATGCTATGGGTGAAATCACTGAGTTTGTCCATTCAACATTCAACAGCCCAAAGGTTATAACCATCTAATGCAGGATATAAACAACCCTAATCTTTAACTCTAAATTCTTCTTTATTACATTTTACACTTGTTTAAGTGTTATATTTTGCTAAATGTAATAGCAAAACTATTAAAACGTATTACAGTGAACATGGATTGTAGAAGAAAACCCTTTACAAAAACAATTCTTATTGCAACACCATTGATCATTTTGATTATTAAGGAATTACAAAATGTAGGTTCAAATTCCAGGATTTGGTGGCAAAGACCGTCATGGCAAGTTTGTTCAATAACTTGGAACATGTTTCCAAAATAAGCCAAGCCTTCATACGATTAAAACTAAAATGTAAATTAAATTGTCTATGCGTGCGTGTGTGTTGGAAGATCCTGAATTGGGGGCCAAATGGAGCAGATTGTATCAGAGGACAAGGTCGTATGGAGGAAATACATGAATAAATTAAAAGCCGTCTTCTCTGGGGTTTTAGACACTTCTGATTCTGTTGTCCAAACTGCCCTTCTCTTCTAACCAGTTCTTCCTGTCATGGTTGCCAGGCAAAGTTCTACCCATCCGTGATACCAGCCTTTTTTTCACATTTCATTTGCGTCTTATTTTGATCACATTCAACCATTTCACGGAGGGAAGCTTCTCTCACGCAGGAGGCAGAATAATAATAATAATAATATTAATAATAATAATAATACATTTTATTTGTAACGCACTTTACATTAGAGGAAATCCCAAAGTGCTAATAATAAAAAAGAATGACTCCTTGTTGCCTACCTCTAAATGTTTCCCATTTTTATCCGTTTATTTGAGCGGGGGTAGGAGGCTTTGGAGAGCAGGGAGAAGGTGCGGAGGAGACATTATCTGCTGTAGTGCTATTCGGGCCTCATAATGACCTCTCCTCTCTCTTCAAACAACACACTATAATTGCACCACAGTAACAGAGCAAGTTATTGTATTGTAGGTCAGTGCTTCTCAACCTTAACACCCGCAGGGTTATTTAGGTCTGCATCCCCTGTAGAGTACTGCTCTACTGGGCACTGTGTGCATGTGTGTCTGTGTTTATGCATGTCTGTGTGTATCTTTGATTTCCACTGTTAAATATTAAATACAGCATTCAATATTTGATGAGTTGCTACACCTCTCAAGAGAGATTTTGAGGAGCTGAACTCTTCTAATTGTGAGAAATAATTATGCTGCTCTCTTTGTGGTCATATTGATCTATAATTCTCTCTACCTCTCACATTCTCCATCTACCATGTTGTTTTTGTCTGTCAATCCTTTTATGATATTTTGCCAGATTTATTACTTGTCTTGGTTTTGTATTTTATTTTAATAGATACATTGATAGATAGATTTTTATTTGCATATTGATCAATGTGTGTGTTTGATTATTAAATGCACTAATTCTATTTGATCAAGAATATGTATTTAATTATATGGTAGTCTGATTGTTACTGTTCTCCCTCCTAACATTAGGGGTCACCATTGTAACACTGTATTGTTTTAGGGTGCTGCAGTAAGGCCAGTTTAAAACTCGATGTAGGGGCATGCTATAACTTCTAACTGGGTGAAGGGGCAGTGAGCGCATATAAACAAGATGGAGGAACATGATAAACAAACAAACAAACAAACAAACAGATAGGCACCCAGCTAGATGCGTGGAGTGAGTTTATTCAGTGTTGTTGGGTTTTCTGCCATTTACCTCTCAATTACCTCTCTTCTCCTCATCACCTCTATATATGAACCTGTGTTGTGATAAATGTTCCATTTGCTGCACAGCACATATTAACATATTAAGTACGGTAAATATATGAAGTACATTCCGCCTCCTATGTGTCCAATATATGAACAGCCATAATACAAATTA
The DNA here is from genome assembly GCA_026546735.1 of Forbesichthys agassizii. Lineage (NCBI taxonomy): Eukaryota > Metazoa > Chordata > Actinopteri > Percopsiformes > Amblyopsidae > Forbesichthys > Forbesichthys agassizii. The sequence goes on along the minus strand of JAODLL010045188.1, from coordinate 1,869 downwards.
TATTATGCAAATATGGATACTTATTTACATTATTATTTATATATTCACTGCACCACCACATTGTGAATAGCATACCTTTAATCCAAATACAACTTTGTTTTCATATTTATAAAAAGCTCATGTTTTCTGGCACATTAAAAGCCATATTGCATTAGATACATATCCATATTGACTCTGAAATATTGACACTCTGTCCTTTATAATAATTCTGCTAATTACTCAGACATGCACATATACATTGTTTGTCGGCCAGGCACAACTAAGCTGTCAACACAGCACTGTGATTGGCTGACTTGTGATTGTTAGGTCTTTAACCTTATAACAATTTAGGTTAGGTGGAGAAACACAATCTCCTAATAAGAGTTACCTTACAGTATGTTGAAAGGTTATAATACTGTACAGTACAAACGGTAAAAACAAAAGTATGGGATCAATTAATCACTGGAATCACTGGTTTTACAATGTATACTACAGTATATGCTGTATGTACATGTATATATTATTATTATTATTATTATATGGTTACCATTACATTGGGCATGTTTGGTCAACATATATGATGGAGTGATGGAAGAATGGAAAGGTGATATAAGAAGGTGTCCTGGAAGTCTGCAGTAGTTTGGGGACACGCTCCCAGAGCTGCCTGGTGTGGGAAGGGTGTTATCACCCCGCCAGGTGCCTCAATCAGTGTAGTACCCCCAGGTGTGGCTGGTATGCTGATCACACTCCTCCAGGAACAGAGGATAAAAAGTGCAGGGAGCAGATGATTGGCAGAGAGCAAGCAGGGAATTAAAGGCAGGGTCAGTGGTTCTTGCTAAAGTCGAGCTCAAATGAAAACAGTTTCACGCCGCATGCACCTCACGCTTTGAATTGCATTGTGAAACACAGCGTAGGGCTACAGCTTTGTTTATATGAGCGATGTTCGCCACTTTGTTTGTGTTACTTTTCACGGAGCCAGGGCTGTGTAGAAGTGGAATGTTTTCAACACGCACGGAGAACGGTAAGCTAGCGAAATGCGAGGAGATATTTGTTGAATTTGGTATAAAGTGTCTTGGCTTACATTTAGCTTGCCATAGCTGACATTACCTTTACAGCAAGAAGGCTGCTCTCTCATGCAACCAGTGTATGTGGCCATAGTAGAGTGAAGCGGAGGGCAAGAGAAAGGACTGGTCATCTGGTACTCTGACATTGGATTGGCTGTGTTTGACTACTACTACTACTACTACTAATACTACTGATTGTCATTTCCTTTACTGTGTGTACCACGGTGACCCCTGACCCTCGGCTAACCCTAAACCATGAATAAATGGACTGGCAAAAGCAAGAGGCATACTGGTAGATTTAATAAAAGCCGTTGAAGCTTACCGCTCAGCCTTGTGCCCCCACAGGGTGCCACACATTCGTTAAACTACAAGTATTTTAATACAGCGCATTGAAATAGAAAAGGGCTTAGATGGCAGTGCAGATCAGGCTTGCATTGCTGATCTCTAAATGATTATTGAGCAGTAAAGCTTCAATTAACCACTGTATTATCACGGTACTACTCCACACACACACACAAGCACTAGGTTGGCTGACAGGTTACTTCCAAGGCTATAACAATATCGATACACATACTGTGTGTATGCATGTACATGTGTTCACATTTTCTTCATGTTTAGTTGATGTCAAAATGGATGTGTGTATCAATGTGACTTAAGTTGCTGTGTTTGCAATATACACAGAAGGTGTGGGTGTGTGTGCCTGGGTGTGTGTGTGTGCCTGTGTGTGTGTGTGTGTGTGTGTGTGTGTGTGTGCCTGGGTGTGTGTGTGTGCCTGGGTGTGTGTGTGTGCCTGGGTGTGTGTGTGTGCCTGTGTGTGTGTGTGTGT
>JAODLL010045177.1:0-10874 GCA_026546735.1 Forbesichthys agassizii | reverse complement strand
AGACGTTTGTGGGAGGAGTTTACCTAGAACACTGGGAGGCTGAACGCCTGACAGACGTTTGTGGGAGGAGTTTACCTAGAACACTGGGAGGCTGAACGCCTGACAGACGTTTGTGGGAGGAGTTTACCTTGAAATAGTCCAGGAACTGTCGAAGGGTCATCTCCTCCCCGTTGGGCTGAATGCCCTTCACCTCAAAGCGATCCCACAATGTCCAGTCAATTTCATAGTACTAAAGAAAGAGAGGTGCAGTGAGACTGATTAAAGGAAACAGCAAACCCTTGACATTTTAAAACTAACAAGACTCAATATGTCTAGGATTAAAGCCTTGGAAGACCGAACACAGGTGTTTTTAATATTATTTGACTGCTTCTTAGGTTTAACTGGGCGTGTTACATGTATTACTTGATTGACATCTCCCCGACTACCATCAGTTAGTCGGTAGTCGTTAAGGCAGGGCAGCAGACAGTTTCTTTATGATTTATTACATCTTTATTTGAGTATACACAATTTACTTCTACATTAAAGTTCAACCAGAGAAGAGGTCTAATCAGTCAAAACACCATGTGTGTGTAGGGACCTTCATTAACAGTTCTAACAGTCTCCTCAGCCCACACTGATCCTATCAGCGTGAGAAGTTGAGTTGAACTCAGTCACATCCACACAGACACACTGTCTGCATTGATGCGTCGGTATTAGCATGGCTGTGTCATCATTGGAGCTTACAAGAACCTTATTACTACAGCTTCAAAAGCTAATCAGGCATGTGTATGTGGAGTTTCTAGTTCCTTGACCAGCATACCTTGTGGCTTGGAGCAGCAATGGGCTCAGAGTAAGCAAAGAAAGGCAGGGCCAAGTTCATGAAGCCGTTCTTGTAGGATTCCAGCTTCTTGTGTCCCTGGACGATCTTGATTAGCTCCAGACACACCAGACCCACCACTGCAGACGTTGTCGTGGCAATGGCAGGAATGATCTTGCCAGCTATCAGTTTGCTCTGGATGAGAAGAGTACCAGAAATATTTTAAGTGTATCTTCTAAGTGAGTCTTCTTCATAGGCCATCTAGGGGTGGGCAAGTTAGGCTCTACAAAACCGCATTATTGTCCCAAATCACGATAATGAGTAAATAGTCTTGAATCATTAACTGAGATGAGGCTGACATCAATATACTTGACCAATAGCTGAACTTATTCAAGAGAATTGTAATGAGTTCCTTCAGGACATTGTATATAAAGATTAAAGTAGAAAGAAAAACAAATAAAAAATGTTAAAACGTAAGAGAAGAGGGGTTGGTCCAACCTTGTGCCTGTCTGCAGGGGGAATATCGTAATTCTCTGCTCGTAGGTTGGAAGCTGCAACAATGAAGTCCATGTGAAAGTTGGCATCATCATCCTGCAACACAATTGTTTAGAAAGAGTTCAACACACCAGCAGGGAAAGCAGAGGACAGTCGGCTATTTGAGTAAGGAGGGGTGAGCTAGGACGGGTTACGATACCTTCTCAAATTCAATGGGGTTCAGCTTGAACTTGGCAGAAGATTCCGCAGCAGGGAGCAGAGTCTTCAGCTCCTCCAGCCTGGAGTCATCTATACAATGCACATTGAGGTTTTAACTACAAAAATGTTTACATTTCAAACCAAAAACAATTACACTTAGACAATAAAATAAATGTTGAAACCTTAAAAGCTAACCAAAAGCCTGTCTAAATTAAATTTTTGTTTCGGATTCTATCGATCATAGTGATAAGGGACAGTATTTCCATAATGATGGTCTAACAGCAGAAAGCACATCCCATATTTTGTAATTGGCATGAAGGACAAACAGAGAATATTTGTCTTCTATACTTCAGACTTGTGCTGCATACAAGATCACACGAGTGAGAGCAAATCTGAGCCTTACCAACAGAGGCGTTTGCACTCTGCAGCTCCTGATCGGAGACGTGAATTTTGACCCCGGAGCGCGGAGTGAAGACCGGCACGCTGACCTCCTGCAGGACCTTTACCAAGCCTGCACGGTCTCTGCTGCCCGGTAGGCCGTATGTCAGGGCAAACAGGTTGGCAGCCGACATTATGTAGTCCATGTGCAGCTCCTACAGAAGGAAGCACAAGTCATCCCTTGCACAATGGCTAGAACGCTTGTGAGAATGCCGACACTTGAGGACAGGGAGGAAGGTTTCCCGATGTTATGCTGAGCCTTACATTGTCCGTGCTGAATTCTAAGGGGTGCGGACATCTTTTTGGACCAGACCAGAAGGGGGCGCCAGAGCTTGTGAGCTGAAAACATCAAATGGAGTACATTTTATGCACGCCTGATGCTAAAATAAAAACGGATTTTAGTCATGGGAGTCATTACAAGATGGAGCGGAATACAACACGAGACAGGCTTTGTAACTAACCTGATCGGGGGGGAAATTGTGCAGAAGCTGACGGATGTTGTTGCTGTACTGGCACTGCCAATGATTGCGTGCCCAGGATACACAGTCTGACCAGCTGTGGGGGCAGTCCGTGACCAGGCTCTTGTAGACGGCTTCTAGCACCTCCAAAGGCTGAGCTCCAGGCAGTTTCAGGGTGCGCTCCATGAACTTGGGATCTCTACACGTGAGAGAAATGGCCTTTTGTCAACGCGTGTCCACCTGTGCTTGATGCACAGCATGCTACAGAAATAAATGGCAACTCACGTGAGATACTGCATTGCATTCTCGGATGGCTGTTTGAAGAGTCCCTCAAACTCATCACGTGCCCACTAGACAGAAGATGCAAATTCAGTTCTGCATATTTGGTATACGTTAGTCTAGTGCTGCCAAATAATGAACATGTCTGTGGGGGTCTACTGACCTGCAGTGTATGCTCTATGGCATTGGGGAAGTTCTTCAGGGTGCATATGGGAATGGACTTCTCTGGGGGGTCTTGGCTGGAGCTGTACGACTCTGTGAGGAAGGGAATGACCACTTGGACGTTGCCCTTGGTGCCCAGTGTACCAGACTCTAGCAGGGGCTTGCGGTAGTATACACACCGCCGGTCCATATACATACCTTAAGAGACACAGGCAGAAAAGAAGCCAATTGTGTTAGTCTGCCACATGAAAGAAAGGAGTGACTCATGAAATCAATCTGTTTCCCTGGAGTCAATCATAGTAGACGTAGGCGCTAGATCAATGATTTGAACTATGTCCCGCCCATGACCAAGGCATAGATATAGACGAGACAAACAAGGCTACGGCTAAGACACCAAAAACTAAAGCAGAGGCACACCTGGGAGTGAAAAGGTTCTGACTGACAAGCCAACTAAGACAAACTTAAGGAGGCCACATACTCGAAAGGCCAGATGGACAAGAACGTGAGTTTAATTCCTAATCAAACATTTTGACAGTCAAGCCGTCTTCTTCAGGGTATAAGACACAAAAGCCTGTGTTCAGAATTACTGTTTGGGGGATATGTACACTAGGAATGTGTGCGATTAGTCGGTTAAACACTAGGACCATCGCTAGTCGGCACCATAAATACTAGTCGGTTTAAGTGATTATTTTTCAAAGCAGTGGCTCAGTCAGTCTCTCCTGCCTTACAGCCTGCATATGAAACAGGCAAAACAATCCATTGACGCTGCGAGTAGAGTTGGTAGCGCTTGATTTTAAATGCGCTCCTGGTTCCTAGTCGCGAGAGAACGGGGACAACTCTAAATGCAACACACTTTTATTTGTCGTTGATCACCTTTGATTAAGTTAAGCTAAATATCACTTTGCAATAATGGAGCTGTATTAACACTGCCACTGTTATAAAAAAATGAATCTGACCACTTCATCTTCGGAAGATAAACAGATACATCAGCCTATTTTTTTTATGAAGATAAAGGGAAAGCTAAAATGCGATCTCCACCCACTGAGACAAAACAGCCGATCGACAAGTGCAGGTAGGGAAAAACCTGCCACCTGTACACACTTTGACCATGTATAGGCCTGAGTGACAGTTTTCTGAGTGTTTTAGTATTTTTAGACTAGTCTAAATTGTAATTTTCGTTTAACAGACAGGGAAGATATTTGCTAGAAACATCACTAATGTACACTGCAGCGCACATGCCCATCTATGACATTTAAACCAAACATTTTCGGGAATGCATCCAGAAGTAATTCCAGACACAATACGAGAAATAGCCCGTTAATGTACAGTGCAGTGTTAATTTTGAAGATCAGAGTTTACAGAAATGACCAAATGCTTCTTCTTACGTGCATCTACATTGTCCAGTGCATTGGTTACTCCGTCAAGGCTTTCAAAGAAGTCGTCGTCATAGACTCTCTCCGTGTCTGGGCCCACTCGGTTCTGGTGACCCGTGATCTTCATAGAAGGGTTCATCTGCTTCACTGCTGCCGCTGCTGTTTCACTCTTCATTTTCTGGTAACAGACAAGACACCAATAACCATCACATTCCTTAGTAATCAAATATCAGTTTCCATTGGGGATGTACGCGATTAGTCGGTTTAACGCTGCCACTACCGGCCAGCTCCGCTCGCTGATTAAACTTACAGCGCAGCGTCATGTATTATCCAATGAGCAGATATTTTGTTCCGTGTGCTGAATAGCTTACTGGTAGCTAATCAGCCATTGGTTTTGCCTCTTTATGAACCATGTGAGCATTGACAATTTCAAACTTCTGTTGGCATAACTGTTCTTTCAATGGCTCTGGCTACCGGTAGCTAATCAAACAAATATGGATTCACAGCCTCTCTTTTGATATGTTAAAAATACGCCAGGTTCCTGACTGACTGTTCACATATGATTAAGTTAGGCTAAATAGCATTTTGCTATGCTAAAGTAGCTATGGAAGTACAGTAAGCTATAATTATCTGATATTGTAATGTTCTCAATGTGGCTGCAGCTATTGATTATTTTAGTCATTTAATAATCTACCGATTATTCCAACGATTCATTGATTAATCTAATATTTTTCTATAGTAGAGTATTAGTCCACAAGAGAAAATAAGAAATGTCATCATATAATCTAAAATTGTATTGCCTAAATTGTATACAATATATACATGTAAAAAAAATAAACCAATTTAGTGCATTTAAGTGCAATTAGGACTGTTGGGAGATTCAGGTAGGCTACAAACAGGACTTGCCATCAAAACTAAACTTGTATAGCATAATTGCTGCATTGGATTGATGCATTTTATGCTCAATTCTTTGCTTTTATTCAGTATTACCCTATATTTTCCGATGTTGCTTCTAGCTCAGCAGAGGCAATTTTTCAGCAGAACCACGAATGTGTTTCCTTGTGTTTTACATGTTGTTGGTGCTGGGTGTGTAGCCTCTCAGAAATATAGTAGTCTTGAATTTCTGAGCATGGCTGGTAGAGGAGCACCGTGCTTATTACTTAGAATTACCATCAAAAGAGAACAGCATGCATACAACCATTGACGCTACAAATAAAAACGGGCTCAGATGCGCATTTAAATCGCATCATTTCAAATCGCAATTTGAAAACTGTTAATCGTTCAGCCCTACCACCCACTGAGACAAAACCTATTGATCAGTGCAGGTAGGGAGAGATCTGCAACCTGTACACACGCTGACAATGTTAAGCCTGACCGATCAATTTGGAAGGTTTCTTTTAGATCAGTCCAATTTGAACATTTTGCCTAAAAAGACATTAGAAATTAGTGGCTAGGATTATCCCTAGTTTCCACTAGCTAACAACATGCATTCTGCTGAACTGTTACAGGTATTGCATTGAATAAGGACTTAAAAACACACAGTGACATCCCAGGGCCTGAAGAGGAACTGCCTGTTGAGGTTGGACTTCTCTATGGTGTCCATATCAGTCACAATGACTTCGCCCCCACCGCTGGCCAGCCCGATCATGGCGAAGTTTTTCATCAACTCACAGCCGATGGCACCAGCTCCCACCTGAAAATGGCCATAGTCGCCACAATCATTATGCCTGAATGAGTAATGTAATATGCAACACAATCTGAGACATTTACAACGAGGGTGAGATATTATAGTGCAGCACAAGAATGACGAGGCAGCTAAAAACATTGAGTCCCAAAAAAAAAGCAAAAAGAAATTAAAAAAAGAAAAGAAATACAGGTCAGTAAAGTTGTTTGCAATTGGATGACCAACCAGGAAATAGCGCTGTTTGGCAAGGACATCCTGTAACTTTGTTCCAAATACTGCAATCTGTCCATCGTAACGACAGTTCCTCTGGGAGAGAGAAAGATAAATGTTAGTGACGTTGATACAGGCGTTATTCTGACACGAGTGATCATTCATGTAAACACATACAGGGGCACACTCGTCCTCTGTGAGCAGAGCTCCGTCTTCTGCCAGGCACTCCAATGCATCAAAGTAAAGCCACTGCATAATTGGCATGAACTTTCCCGTGCACGCCTAAAGGAAAACAGAAACGGTGTGTGACTCACGTACTCATGTGACTCAAAAGGTGAAACACCGAGTTCAGATGCATAGTACATGTATATTCATGTGATGCCAACATGTTGAGCATCAACATGAATGCCACAGTCAAAAGGACAACACAGGGCCTCTGTTTGCACAATTATTCACAATCTTGATAAGACTGGACCATTGAACCTTAAATAATGATAGAATACACATTTACCAGCCACTTCATCTTAGCCGTAAGCAACACACAAGCAGTCTAGAGATCGTTGTACCTTCATTACTTCCTGTGCAGCAAGTCCGCCAATGAAAGCATTGATGGGTGCCAGGTCACCAGCCGAGACAAAAGCCAACTTCTTGATAAGATCATCATCAAGCTGCTCCACTTTAGCCGAGCCAGTTTGGGCAGAGTTCACCTCTTTAGCCATCGTCACAAACTCTTCAGCATCAGCCTGAAACAGAAACAGCTCAGGGTGTCACAGGAGCACGTCCAAGTGCATAACATACAAGTATAGGCTTCACATATTCGTAGCCAGGTGAGGGTTACATGGTTCCATGGCTTGGGCAGGCGGCTGTGCTTCTTTCGGTAGGCGTGGATAGCCTGGAAGCCTACATGCAGCTGTCCTGGGCGCTCAAACTTGGCAAAGTCCGTCATCATGAACTCTGGCTCGGCCATGGAGGATGAGAGGGATCTCTGTGCAGACAAGACATCCAGAAAAGTAGTAAACAAGAGTAAACAAGTTGTAGCTCACCGGGTCACAGAGTCAAGATAGGCTAATGCGGGTTGTCTCACAAACATGGGCTGGCTGATTTCATAGCCGTTATGTACTCCAAGTTGCTTTGGATGCAAGCGCCTGCTGACATGAGGATGTCACGTTACCGTGACGATGAGGACAATAGAGCCACTTACAAAAGAAATCTTCCTGGGCATCTTGACCTGGGAGACAATTCCTCCTCGTACGTAGTCAGAAAATCCTGTTGTGTCACAGATGCTGAAGGTGTATGGACCTAAAAAAATAAAATAAAAACAATACCCAATAAGAAATTTCAAGGCAAATAAGGTTTTCTAAAATAGAAATCAAAAAGCCTTACCAAGAGCCTTGATTTCAACAGGCTGGCAAGCATTGAGCTCCGTCATTCCCTGAATCTCTGTGAAGGTGACAAAGTCGCCACTCTCAAAACCATGGCGGGCCTCATCCAGACATGTCACAACACCTGCAGCGTCCTGTAGAAAATGAACCACCGTCAACACTACAAAAGAGTGTCACCATGGGGCTAACCGTTGCTATTATTTTCCAAAAAGCCTTAATTGCAAAAATTATAAACTTGCACTAGTAACATTTTGTTGACAATTAAGGTTTTAGGTGCAGAAACAATCTTCACAGCTGTCTGATACTCAAGTGTGAAGCACTATTTCCTTGTATTCATTATGCGGTATTCCTGCATAATGAGCACATGCCATTGGCACCGAGCAGTGTGTGCGCAAAGACTGGAAGACTGCTGGCGTACTGCCATGACAAAGTATATGTTTCAGCTAGGGCTGGACAATAATTCTACACACACACACTTGGGGGCACAGCTGAAATTCAGTTTAAGGAAAAACATGATGTATAACAGATCTGTAGACATGATTAGTGTGATCATGTTTGACAGATTATAAAATATCCTCCATAAAATATTTCCTCAATTATGTGACATGGTCACAAAGGCTATAGATTTGTTTTCTACATCATTGTTCGAAATTCTCCATTAGCCTAACTATATCCTCATATTTAATGTGGAAGTTCATATAGACATGGCTGTACAATAAGAAGAACTAGGCTAGAATATAGCCTAGGGATTTTCAGTAAACCCAATTTTGAATTAAATAGCCTATAAGCCTATTGGACATTATACATACTGTATTTGTTCTCATCATTTACAATATAGATTTATATCCATATGAAACGATGTATGATAATAAATCATATCTGATATCTGACCGCATAGGCTACTGTAGCGTCACGTCTCTCTCCAACAGGCTTTTACCCTGACTGCGCACATGCACAGTAGGCTACAGTCTAAACTCTGTCTGGCGAGATCGCAGGACAAAACTTATCAAGCGGAGGCATTTTCTAGCTAGTAAAAGTGAGCGTGTTAGCCTTAACTAGCAGTGATAAGGTTGCTAACATGGGAAAGTGTGTTCGAACAGAGTTCCAACCGGTTCACAACTCAGCTTCGAGAGAACTAGAATGTAATTCTCAATGCATGTGGGTGGAGTACTTGCGTAACAATGAAACAATATACACATTGAGCCTCTATGGAGCTTGTATGCATGGAACAATGTCATTGTGCACGGAGCGCTAAACAACAACGAGTATATCTCTCACACACACACCAGCTGGGAACAGTGATTAGAAGTAACTTGCACTAGTGCCACAAAATCCTTTTTCATCTTCGCACACCACCATTTTTATTCATGCGCGTGCGTATTCATTGTATTTTCAAATCCATATAATTTTGGCGCTTGCTAAAACCTCTTTGGCAGGCACCATAAATTCCTCTTCCTAAATGTTCCTTGGGGAAAAAGTCAGTGTAGGGCCCTGCCAGCTGTATTTAAGGCAAACAGAAAGAATATAAACCATGCGTGATGACTTGTACTACAGACCAGTGTTAAGCAGTATGGGTTTTTAAGTGCCAAAACTTTTTATAAACTCTCAAATGTAACAAAGGCTTAATATTATGTATTTTGTCAGCTTCCTCCGCTAACACGTAAGTAATGTCTTCTGTGGAACTTGTCTGCGTCTTATTCTAGGGACCACAGAGCTAGCCACACACACACCAGATCGCTACTGACACATACTGGTGGACATAAATATACCCTTCAAAAATTACAGTACTAACAGAAAGAAATTAACAGTTGAGCATTTTGTTTAGTTATTTAACTGAATTCACATTTCTCGTTTGTATAAAGGCTGAAAGGTGAATATTTATTTGTACTTTATTTCTAAAATATGTTTCATAGACTTGGCAAATGCATTTTTTTAGAAGCATGTGGGTGTTCTTAGCAGTTTTTCTGAGGCTTATATTGTTCATTTTGACATCAGAAACACACTGTATCGACCAAAAGCATGAAATATAGTGTGGCCATATCATCCAGCCCTAGTTTCAGCCACTTAAGGAGCCCACACGTCCCTTCAACCCCTAGTGTTAATCCAGTTTAACAGCAGGCAGCACTGACTTCTGACCAATATGAGACAATGCAGACACAAACCTTTGTGATCATGGAGATCATGGCACTCAGAGGCTGCTCTCCATTGGGGTCATACACAACCATGTCCTCACCAAAGTCACAGAACAACTGACTGCAAAACAGAGCACATGGTTCACATAAACACAGCATCTATGGACAGAAAGTGGTGTGACAAGGTCAAATGTAGGCATGGAAAAGGAGCCAGTCTTACCCAAATAGTCCTCGTGTGTCTGCCACGACCAGCTTGATGCCTTTGCTATGGCAGAACTCCCCTATACGCTGCTGTTCCCCCAGTGGGGAATTGGTTAACACTACCACCTAAGACACAGGACAGAATTACAACGTGGAACAAGATGGGTGAATGTGTGAGGGTGTGCTTGCATTTAGACGTAGCATACGTGGAACTGAGTAAGGTAGTCATCTGCGAGTGCTCCAGTGTAGGAAGCCACTGGAACGTAGCTGTTGAGCTCAGCCAGACGTAACTGACTCACATCTGCCCTGTTCTTTCCTAGGTCGTCCTCCCGCAAGTAAAACTAACACAAAAAACATGAATATAAGAGTTGATATAGACATACCTGTTAACCAATTATAAACTCAAATGATGTAGCCAATACATGGCTGTAGATTTATTTCCATTTGGCCTTGTAATAAAAGACTCTCTGCTAAACTTAGATCGGTTACAAACAGTAAAAGAATGGCTTAATTGAAGCTGTGTTAAACAGAACACAGATTTAAATTATACAACTATATTGAAAGAACTCAAGTTTGTAACCATCACGACATAACATCTAAATACCTGGGAGGAAAGATCTCTCCATTCTGTAACACCCTGGTCGTGCACAGTGACACTTTTTACTCCACCAAGGATGACATTCTTGGCAATCTCCACTCCAAGCCCTCTCATACCAGAGACGAGGACATTGGAGTTCTGCATGCGCTTCATAGCATCATGGCCAAGCACATATCTACATTAAAAACACAAGGCAATTCAAGGCACAGTCAAATAAAAGTTTAACACCTTTCATACAGGAGTTGATGCACGTTGAACTGCTTAATTGTCACATTAGGGCTGTCGCGATAACCGCAAAAATCGAATACCGCGGTGTTGCTAACCCAACCGCAGGCCGTGGAAAGCAACTGCAGGTACCACAAATCGCAATGTTTACATTTGATTTTTTTTCATGAGGCTAGCCCATCGAATATGACGTCTGATCTAGGGCGTGTGCGCTATCTAAGAACAAATTCCCCCAGCCCCATA